>APFE030221026.1:0-20498 GCA_000404065.3 Pinus taeda
CCCATAGAATCCCTCTATTGTTATTTTTGTGGCTTTATATTATTATTGTTAGGTCGGCTGAGTTGTATTGTGACTCCATAGACTCCTATATATAGAAAGGCGGTTTTTTCATTTGAATCATCGAAGAATTTTTCATTTGTGTAATGTAAAGGAGGTTTCCCCCTCGAAGACGCTGAATTTTAAGGCATTGATCTCTCTTTTCTATCTTTTTGTGAGCTGGTTTCATAAAAATTATTGTAATGCATTTTGGCCATACATTTCTCTTCTAAACTCATGCATTAGGAGGCATCTATTATAACCCTATTTTCCATTTTGTTATAGTGAGAGAAACTGAAGTTCAACTTACCTCAATTTTTGTCTAGAATGCATCCCCTTTTCACCTTTTCTTTTACTTATGTGAGATTTATCCCATGTTAAAAAGGTGAAATTACATAATTGAGTTATTTCTCATAATTTATTTGCCAAAATATTATAATTACAAGATAATAAATATTTCATAATTGAGATAATTGAGAAAAAAAATCATAATTGTGAAAAAGGTTTCTAGATTTTTCCATTCCCAAGGGGATCAACTTGACCCACTTGTGTATGAGTTGACTAGGGGTTTTTTATTGTATAATTTTCCTAACTTTTCAAGCCCTTAGGTGTCTAGATACATTCTCCCAAAGGATAGAATGATCCTATATAATCTCACCAAGAGGAAAGGGGGATAAATCTAGGATCCAAACTATAGCATGAAAGATTTGTTGTATTGGGAGAGGAGACCATGCTACAAGCTTGAGAAGAGCATATCTTTTGATGGAAGGCATCAATTTGTTTTAATTTCATTTTGGATTAATATATACATATTCCTTTTCTATATCCATGTTTTTAATATGTTTTATGCTTGCATATGTTGGTTTTAAGTTGATATGCCCTCTGCGGAAAGGCCATTGTTTGCCCATTTGGTGGTGTTGTGTGTAGGGTCTTATTTTATTGCAGGTGGAACACTATCTTCAAGTGTAAGTTTTCTTTCTCTTCACTGGACCCAAGAGACTTCACTGATCTATGAGGATACCATGTTTCAACTTTTGATCTCCATATTATCATGTGCAAGTGTTTAATGTATTTGTTGTATAACAAAGGATTAGGGGTTCAATATTTGATTTTTTTCATGATCATGCACAAATATGGGTATATCATTCTATGATCTACTTGGTTAAAAGTAGTTATATTTATCTCGTGAAATTTTCCCCTAACAACCATGTTCCATAGGTATCGACCAAAATTATGGTTGAGCTACCATGTGTTAGGATTACTGACCATAATTATGGTAAGAATGCAGCATGTGTTAGAGGTACTGACCAGAATGATGGTAGACAATTAATGTTGATGATACATCGTGATTCAAATATGTTTAAACAAAATTATGGTAGTTTAATGATGTTGATACTATTAAAGATATGTGATAACCTTTTCTTAGATAAATTTATTCATTAGAAGAAAAATTTTCTAGTCATTATGAATAGCTCCCTAGCTAAGAGGGAGTGTTGAATTTTGTAGTTATGGTCAAGGGTCATAATGTATATTTTAAACCTTGTAATGTATAAATAATCTGTAAAACATATTTTTCATTTAATTTTGATGCTTTAGCCCTTGAAATATTTTTTATAAGACATTTTCTTCATGTCATATTTACAAGAGAAAAAATCAAAATTTTAAATTTGAATTTTTGGCTCCAAAATAGTCAATTCGGACCAATGAAGATACAAACGCATTCATGATTATAGAACACTATATAGATTAATCTGACCTCCTCCAAAAAGGCACCATTCAAACCTCACACAAGAAATAATTTTTGGTCATTTGAACGAAGGACGCAGATCTCTCTCTCTCTCTCTCTCTCTCTCTCTCTCTCTCTCACTCACTCACACACACACACACACACGCACACACACATGTGCTTTTTGGGCAGTAGTTTTTAGGGAGGCCAAAATTCTGCACAATTTTAGGGTTGAGTTGTAGGGCCAAGGCTGTAGGGTTGAAGTTGTAGATTCGAGTTGCATGTTATGCAACCAAATCACAAAACAAAAAAATATATAGATCAACGACTTGAAAATAAGCCTCTTCGAGGGAGATACCTTCTTTTACATCACATAAATGAATAATTGTTGGATGATTCAAATGACAATACCTCCTTAATATATATAGGAGTCTAAGGGGTCACAATATAATTAGGGCCTACATAACAATATTAATGTAAGGGCACAACAATAAGAATATGGGGGCTACACTAGTATTATAGTGAACTAACATGCCCCTATCCTTAAAAAAAGTGGTGTCCTCAACGCTTGAGTAGTTTTGGATGCTTTTGAATAAAATACTCATCCTCCCAAATGGAGTTTTCAACAGGTAAGTTCTTCCACTTAATGAGATTCTCTGGAATTGATCTATTTTATAACTATTGAATTATTGTTTTTGTGATTGTTTTAGGCTCCAATATGATTTTTCCTTCCTCCTCAATTTTTGGCAATGTAGTTTGAATTGGGGGCTTGTCACCTATAACCTTCTTTAAGCATGAAATTTGGAAAAATGGGTATACTCACAAAGATGCAGCCATCTCCAATTTATATGCCATAGTACCAATCTAATTTTGCAACACCTTATAAGGGTCATAGTACTTGGGTGATAATTTATTATCCTTCTTAGCTTGCTTGAGGGACATTTTTAATATCGTTGTAGTCGTAAAAATGCCAAATCACCCACATAAAAAAAAAGTCACTGCAATGTTGATTTGCAAGTTGTTGCATTTGATTATGTGCCAGAGTCAAGTTATCCCCTAAGAGTTGGAGAAATTCTTCTTGATGCTCAATGTGATCTTCCACTGCTTGGACCTTTGAATTGTCTCTTAAATATGATGTGATGGACGATGGATTATATCCATAAAGTGCCATAAATGGGGTCAATTTTGTTGTGGTATGGAAGGAATTGTTATACCACCATTATTCTAGGGGTAACAACTTGATCCATTTTGTTTTTTTATTAGATACAAAGCAATGAAGATCTCCTTCCAAACATTTGCTCACTATCTCATTTTTCCCATAATATTGAGGATGATAAGATGAACTATGAGCCAATTGAGTATAAATAGAAGAAAATAATTTTGTCCAAAAAAATACAGTAAAAATGGGACATCTATTACTTAGAATAATCTTTGGGTTCTAATTTAGCTTTTGAGTTGTTTCCACACATGCAATAGCCACTGTGCTAGCTTTGAAAGGACGAGATAGTGCACAAAAGTGTACATACTTGGTAATTCTATCAATTACCACCATGATGACACATTTTCCTTTAGACTTGGGAAACTTGTGATAAAATCCATTGGTACCTCTTCCCAACACTAACTTGGAATGGCTAATGGTTGTGAAAGACCTGGGTCTTAATTATCTCAACTTTATTTTGTTGGCAAACTAAACACAAACTTCTGAATATCATATTTAAGGCCATCCCCAAAAAATTCCTTCCTGGCCCCACGGTAAGTTTTTAAAAATTCCAAAAGAACCTTTTGTTTAAGTTTGGATTTTCTACATAGATGTAAGTGTCCTTTGTACCGAAGTGAATCACTTTTTCCAAATAAATGAATTAGATGCACTAGGATCTTGTTGCAACTTTTGAATGAGATTCCACACTTCTTCATCATTCTTCCATTCCTCCCTTGATTCAATTATCAAATGAGGTTGGATAATAGAAATGGCATAGATCAATGCTTCCACACCCTCATCCCTTCTTGAGAGTGCATATGCAATGACATTTTTCTTCCCTTTTTTGTATATGGTTTCAAATTCATAACCCAACATATTTGTAATCCATTTTTCTATTCTTCTGAATATAATATTTGTTCCAAGAAGTATTTAAGACTATCATGATCTATTTTTACCTTGAAGTGTTTTTCCATTAGGTAAGGGCACCATTTCTTCAATGCATGTAGAATCTACAATATTTCCTTCTCATAAATAGGTTTTCATAAATTCTTTCCATTGATTGGATGACTTTAAAAATAAATGGGTCTTCCTTCTTGCATTAAAAAAACACCAATATTTTTTCTTGAGGCATCACATTCCACAATAAAGGTTTTTCTGAAGTCTAGTGTAGCCAATACTAGATCTCTACACATTTCCTCTTTAAGATGTTCAGGAATTAGTTGCTTCCAGAGTCCAAAAAAATGCATCTTTATTCAGTAATTTCGTTATAGGTGTTGCTATCTTCCTATAATTCTTAACAAAACTTCAATAATACCTTGTCAACCTAAGAGATCCTCGAATATGCCTTAATTTTGTGAGGATTTTCCATTCCTTGATGGCTTTAATTTTCTTAGGGGTTACCTTAACACCCTCATGGGATACAATATGACCCAAATATTCCACTTCATATACCCCAAGACACATTTGGAGAGTTTTGCATATAATTGTTTATCCTCAAAAGTTTGAGCACCCTGTCAACATGTTGAACATGATCTTTCCAAGACTTGTAGATTAGTATATCATCAAAAAATAATAACACAAATTTTCTAAGGAAGGGTTTGAAAGTGGAATTCATCAAATCTTGAAATGTGGAAGGTGCATTAGTAAGGCCAAAAGACATCACCAAGAATTCATAATGACCTTCATGAATTCTAAATGTTATTTTCAGAATGTCTTTTGTCTTCATTCTAATTGGATGATATCCTAAACGAAGATCTAGCTTGGTGAAGTAAATGCCTCCATGTAGTTCATCCAAAAATTCATCAATGACAGGAATGGGAAACTTATCCTTAATAGTGATCTTATTGCACTCTCAATAAGCTAGACACATATGGCATAATCCATCCTTCTTATGTACCAATACTACTAGAGAAGAGAAAGAACTTTGGCTAGGTTGTATTATATCTACCTCTAGAATTTATGTAACCATATGCTCAATTTCACTCTTTTGGGCACAGGGATATTTGTAAGGTCTAATATTTGGAGCAACACTTCTTGGAATCAATTGAATAGTATGACCATGATTGCGAATAGGTGGGAGACCTTTGGGAGTCTCAAATACCTTGGAATGATTGTCAAGGACTCTTTGGAGATCTAGAGAAATGAATGACTTACATGTTTGAATAACTAGTGAACATAATTGTGAAATTACCCCTCGGTGTTCCTTATTCAAAATATTTGTCATGCTATTAGAGCTAATTATATTCCCAAGTTACAATGTGATACCCCTTAATTCAATTTACTTTCCTTCCAGAAAAAATTTAAGAAAAAATCTTGAAAATTAAAAATTATCATCCCAAAATATTGCAAGCATTGGACTCTTGATACAACATTTGCACCATCAATTGGAATGGAAAGAATTGGAATATTCAATACATATTCCCCCCATGGTTAGATTGATATTATGGAACTTCCTTGAGAAATTTATAGTTCCTCCATTTGTAACGATCTCTTGACACTATTTTGCTAGATATAGAAAGAAATTCAAACCCTTTACTATCTTACAATGAATAAAATTATGAGTACTACCTAAATCAATCAGCACTATTACCTTTTTCGTCTTGATATATCCTTCTATATTGAGAGTTTGAGGAGTGGTGATTCTCGACAATGCTTTACAAGGTATGGCCAAATTAATTTCTTCAGCCCCTAGCATTGGTTCCTAGTGTATATATTCTTCTTTTGATGTTTCTTCTTCATTTTCTTCCTCCTCTTCGTAATCTATGTAAAATAATTTCTTCTCAACACACTTATGACCTTTAGTGTATTTTATATCACAACTGTAGCAAATACCCTTTTCTCTTTTTTCCTCCAGTTTTGTTGGTGTCAACCTTATAGATTATGGGATGCTAGGAGAAACAACACTTCCATATATATAGTTGTGAGTGGTACCTCATTGTTGCCATAATTTTTCTTTCAACTTTTCTTTCCACTCTAAATGCATTCTCCAATGACTTAGGCTCCCAAAGGTGAACCTCATGATGGATGTCATCCTTTAAAGTCCCTATGAAGACATCAACCAAATACTCTTTTGGAATATCAACTACCTTGACATTCAATCTTTATAAGTCCTCAATTTTCTCCCCGACTGAACCCTTTTGTTTGAGATTTCTCATTTGTCTAAAGAAGGTATTTCTTTTTGTATCCTCATAATGTGCTATTAATTCCTCCATAAAAAAATTTCCAAGTTACAAGTTCTTTATGAGAACAAATCCATTGATACCATATAAATTGATTGGGTTCTAAATACAAAGATTCAATGTGTACCTTATGTGTGCGTGTTGCACATCACGTAGATCAAATAATTCTTGCATTTGTAGTATCCATGTTACTATATCCTCGCCATAAAACTTCCTCATATCTCTCTTTGGAATATGGTTAGTCTTCATCCCAAAGTTGGAGTCTCTAAAATCATGATTCACATTCATTTTGTTTTCATCATGAGATTCATGGTATATCTTATCACCATTAAGAAGTTTTTATTGTAGAAACTTTGTAAAACCTTCCTTAAAAAATTCCATGTCCACTTTTAAATTGTCCATGTCCCATTTTTTTCTTGCTTCTAAACCATCCATCTTAACATTCAATTCATTTTTGCTTTCTCTTTGTTAGATTCAAAATTGCTACACTTGTTATTGTTATTTTGATATATCATGTTGTCTTTGTTTTTCTTCATGCATCATAGTAGAGATTTCTGAGGGCTTAAATGGTGTAGCATTTTTTTTGGAGCCATTTTGAAACAATTAATGATAACTATGCTTCACTATTCCCTTTGAATCACTTCAAATTGATTTTAGAGATTGATTTTGAGCTTCTTGACAAGCCTGACCTTGCAGTTGTTGTATCTCTATGATTTAGGCCTCTCAAGGTCTGAAATTTTATTATGTGGTATCCCTCTATGTCTTCTTTCCAACCCCACCAGTTAGGATGATATTGGATTCTTCAAATAAATTTATTCCAATTATCCCACAATGACCTGATTATGGATTGGTTTAGTAGATCGAACTTGTGCATGATTCCATGTTTCAAATTTTAAACTTAGGCAATGAAATTGATAAATGAAAAACTAAATTTTGTTTAATTTCAATCACTTTTTACCAAATTTAAATCTAACATGCAAAGTGAAATTTATGATAATTTTCCCCAGAACACCTATTTGAGACTAAATTCTGGAGCATGTATATTCCCTAACTTCCTTCAGCCATAACTATTAAAATATAGAAAACAAAGGTATGAAATTTTACATGTGTTGGGTTGTGTTGTATTATTTCCACGACTAGCCCACGTAGTTAACCAGGGGGTTAAAGGCGGGGGGGGTATGGAGCCCCTGGTTCGTTGCAATGATTGCATGATGGGAGGGTCACAGGGGGTTTGAGGGGTGCAAGTAACCCCACTCTATGGGGTCTGGGGTAGCACCACAGAAAATTTTGGTTTTGGAACCTATGTTAGGTTGGGCAGACCCACCTATGGTTTTGTGCATGATTTTCGCACATGTTTTTAGATGCGATGGTTTTCGGTCCATGATTTTGGATGCGATGGTTTTCAATCCATGGTATTGCATGCTTTGGCATGTATAAATATGTATTATAACATTGAAAGGAACATAATGAAAAATCAAGCTAGTAGTCCCGGTTTTGGGATCTATGGGAAAAACTCTGTGTATATGTGTTTTATGTGTTATGCTCTCGCATTGTTTATTTTATGTGTTTTAGAATTCGTATGCAGGTAATTTCTGTATGGGGTTATAACCTACATTTGGTATCAGAGCTGTTTTGGCTTCAAGGGGACGCCTTTGTTGCTGAGGGGTTTCGCTCAGGCCTATGGTAGACCCTATTCAATGGGAGATCTGCGAGATCGAATTTTGGTGGTGAAAGAAGATGGTGAGCAGTGGAAAGATAGAGATCGAGAAATTTAATGGTCAGAGTTTTGAGTTGTGGAAACTCAAGATGGAGGATCTGTTGGTGGATAAATATCAGTGGATCATAGTAGATCTGTGTACTAAACCAACGCGAGTGTCTGATGAAGAATGGAAGAAGTTGGATCAGAAGGCAAAGAGAAAAATATGATTGTGTGTCTCAAATTCAATATTGCTGAATGTATCAGGGAAAGCTATGGAAAAGGCTTTGTGGGATAGGTTAGGGACTTTGTACCAATCTAAGTCTCTGGTGAGTAAATTGTTCCTGCGGAAAAAGTTGTATAACCTAAGGATGAAAGATGGAGACTCGGTGACCGAGCATATGAACGCATTTAATACTGTGGTAAGTCAGTTAGCATCTATTGATATTAAAATTTCATATGAATATAAGTGCATTAGTTTGTTGTGTTCTCTACCAGATTCGTGGCACAGTCTGGTTATTGCAATAGGTAGCAATGCAACTTCCTTATAGTTTGATGAAACAGTCTCATCCTTGTTGATGGAGGAGATGAGACAGAAAAATATGGAGAGCCAGAATGGTGATGCCTTGTCTATACGAGGATGGTCCCAAAACAGAAACAAAAATAAGTCATCGAGTGGGAGATCTAAATCTATAGGAAGATCTAAATCTCCAGGGAAACCTGTAAAGGTGGTGTGCTAGAAATGTGGAAAGGAAGGGCACTACAAAAGGGACTGTAAATCTAAAGCTCCTGATAAAGGAAAGGGATCTAATGATGCTCCTTTTGCAGAGGTGAAAACCACCTCAGATGAAGGTGGGGATGTGTACTTGGCTTCTTCAAGTACACATGTAGATCATGAGGCATGGATGATCGACTCAAGTGCATCCTTTCACTTCACTCCCCATAGAGAGTGGTTCTGTGAGTATGAGAAATATGATGGTGGTGATGTCTTCTCAGGGGATGATAGGAAGGCTACAATTGTTGGTTGCGGAAAAGTAAAGATGAAGTTGCAAGGTGGAAGGGTTAGAACACTTCCAGGTGTTCTGCATATTCTTGCATTGGCCAGAAATCTGATTTCTATAAGCAAGTTGGATGATGCAGGTGTAAAAATAGTGTTTGAGAAGGATATCTGCAAGATGGTTTGGGGAGCACTAGTATTGATGCGGGGAGTTCGGATTGGAACTTTGTACAAGCTTCAAGGTAGCACTGTTGTTGATGGGTGCAACAGTTTTGCAGTTCCTGAAAGTGGAGCAGAAAATCTAGTGGTCTCTAGAGAGAAGACCATGTTGTGGCATCAAAGGCTTAGACATATTAGAGAGAAGGGCCTTCGAATACTTCATGGTAAAGGTATGGTAGAAGGTATGAGTAATAGCTCTCTGGATTTTTATTTCTGTGAAAATTGTGTATATGGGAAGCAGAATCGGGTGAGTTTCCCCTATGGTAGTAAGAGGGCAAAATAGATATCATAGCTTGTGCACAGTGATGTGTTTGGACCTGTGAAGGTTCCATCACTGGGTAAGTCAGTGTACTATGTATCATTTATAGATGACTTCTCAAGGAATACATGGATATATTTTATTAAGAAGAAATCTAAAGTCTTTTAAAAGTTTAAGTAATTTAAGGCTCTGGTGGAAAACCAGATAGAGAAGAAGATAAAGGGCTAAGGAAAGATAACGGTGGAGAGTTTTGCAGTAAGGAATTTGAATAATTCTGCAAGAAGTGTGGTATAGCATGACAAAAGACTACTCCATATACACCTCAACAAAATGGAGTTACAGAAAGAATGAACAAGACATTGATGGAAAGGGCAAGAAGCATGCTTAGTGGTGCTGGGTTAGGACAGGAATTCTGGGCAGATGCGGTGGAGACAGCATGTTACCTGGTAAATAGATCACCTTCATCAATGTTGGAGGATAAGACTCCACAAGAGGTATGGACTGGTAAGAAATCCTCTCTTCAACATCTAAGGGTATTTGGATGTGATGCATATATACATGTTCCAAAGGAGAAATGAACCAAGTTGGATAATAAATCTGAAAAGTGTGTCTTTATTAGGTATAAGGATGGTTTAAATGATTATAAGCTTTGGAACCCAGTAACAAGGAAGGTTGTGTATAGCTGAGATGTGGTGTTCAGAGAGGTGAAATATGTTATTAAACATGAAGTCCAACCAAAGGAACCTGAGAAGATAGAGTTTGAGCTAAAGGATGAAGAATCAAACTCTACAACAGAGGAGGAATCAGAAGATGAAGAGCCACAAACTCTAGGTGTGAGAAGATCAATTTGAGAAAGAAGGTAGCCAAAAAGGTATAGTCCATCTTCTTTCTATTCAAACTTTACTTTATCTATTACTGATGATGATCCCAGAACTGTGAAGGAAGCAGTAGATTTAGAGGATGGAAAACTCTGGAAAGAGGCCATGGTTGATGAAATGGAATCTTTGCACAAAAATGAGGCTTGGGATCTGGTGAAGTTGGCGGCTGGAAGGAAACCCATTGGCAGCAAATGGGTGTTCAAGAAGAAGACAAATGTAGAAGGAAAGGTGGAGAAATACAAAGCTCAGTTGGTAGTAAAAGGTTATTCCCGAGTGTCAGGAATTGATTTTGGTGATATATTTTCTCTTGTTGCCAAGGTAACTTCTATTATATTACTTTTATCTGTTGCCACTGCTTTTGATTTTGAGGTAGAGCAGATGGATGTGAAGACAACATTTCTTCACGGGGATTTGGAAGAGGAGATCTACATGAAGCAACCTAAAGGCTTTGCGGTGAAGGGTAAGAAAGAATTGATATGCAAGTTAAAGAAGTCTCTATATGGGTTAAAATAGTCACCAAGGATGTGGTATTAGAAATTTGATACATTTATACGGGAACTTGGCTTCACCAAAAGCAAAGCAGATCACTGTGTGTATTTTAAATTAATTGGTGACCATGTTATTTATTTGGTTTTGTATGTGGATGATATGTTGCTGGTTGGAAATGACAGAGAAATTATCCAGGATTTGAAGACAAAAATTGTCCTCCAAATTCTACATGAAATATCTTGGTGCTGCAAACTATATTTTGGGCATGGAAATTAAAAGAGATCAAGCAAAGAGGAATCTCTGTTTAAACCAGAGCAAGTATATCAAGACAATACTGCAGAGGTTTAATATGTAGGATAGTAAACCAATGAAGGTTCCTATTCCTGTAGGTGTAAAGTTATTTGCTGAACAGTGTCCCAAGACGCAAGAAGAGGAAGAGGATATGTCCAATGTTCCATATGAAAGTGTAGTCATTAACCTGATGTATGCAATGGTTTGTACTAGACTAGACATTGCACATGGAGTGGGAGTATTAAGCAGGTTTATGTCAAAACCAGGGAAAGAGCATTGGACAACAGTGAAGCAGGTTTTTAGGTATTATGTGGCACTAGTGATTATGGTTTGTGCTACCAAGGAAGACTAGGATTGGATAGAGTTTTGGATATCCATGGCTTTGTTGATGCAGACTGGGTTGGAGATTTGGATCAGAGAATATCTACAAGTGGGTATGTGTTTAACCTATTTGGAGGTGCAGTCAGTTGGATGAGTAAGAAACAATTTATAGTGGCACTATCAACTACAGAGGCTGAATACATGGCAGCCACTCCTGCAAGCAAGGAAGCAGTTTGGTTGCAGAGATTGTGTTCAAGTATGGGGTTAGTACATGGAGTTATAATTATAGACTGTGATAGCAGAAGTGCAATTTTCTTCGTAAAGAACCCTACATATCATTCTAAGACAAAGCACATTTATGTTCAGTATCACTTTGTGAGGGATATGATAGAAGACAAAAAGGTTTTGCTGGTAAAGGTGGACAGTTTGAAGAATACTACAGACGCATTGACAAAATCTGTGAGCTCTAAGAAGTTCTCCTGGTGTAGAGAAACAATCGGCATTTCAAGGCTGGAAAAATGGCTAAGCTCTCTTGTGGCCCCCTATGGAAAGAAAACACCAAGTGGGAGAATGTTGGGTTGTGTTATATTCTTTCCATGACTAACCTATGTAGTGAACCAGGGGGTTAGAGGGGGGGAAGAGGCCCCCCTTCGTTGTGCCGATTGCATAGCAAGGGGGTGGTAGCCCCCCTTGTCTAGGGGGTTTGAGGAGGGTGGGAAGACCTACCTATGGTTTTTAGTCCATGGTTTTGGACGCGATGGTTTTCATTCCATGGTATTGGATGCTTCAACATGTATAAATATGTATTCTAACATTGAAAGGAATATAATGAAAAAATCAAGCTAGTAGTCCCAGTTTTGGGATCCAAGGGAAAATCTCTGTGTATATGTGTTTTATGTGTTATGCTCTCGCATTGTTTATTTTCTGTGTTTTAGAATTTGTATGCTGGTAATTTTTGTACAGGGTTAAAACCTACAAGTTCCTATCCAGATCTATAAAAATAAAAAGCATAACTACTGGAAAATGAAGAATTTAATCAAATTAAAACCAATTAATTTAAAAAAAATCATGTATTTCTCAATGTTCATGTGCAATACTATTTGCACATTTTGATATATAATGAAACATGTATTTGTTAATGTTCACATGTCATAAAAATAATAATAATAATGATAAAATTTGAAATCCAATCAATGAAATATTGTTCTGTAAAAAAATAAAGTAATCCTCTAAAACATCAAAGGAATGCCTCTCCAATGTGACAAGATGACTCTCTAGCGGGGAAAATTTCAGATCTAAGGAAAATACATTTAAAATCAACTACAAATAGGAGCTTTTATCCTTAAATAAATGCCCAAAACCAACTTAATGCCAAACACCAACAAACACCAAGTAATGGTGAAAATGAGTTGACTTAGGGTTTGCATAGGTTTTAATATAACGAAGACAACAAGTAAGACCACACTACAAATGGTTGGGACCTAGTATAGCTTTGGGAATTTTGGCATGATGCAAAATCATAGGCAGGGGAGGCATGGATGTCCCCTAATCCAACATGGTACATCCAAGAATCCAAAACAAGCTTGACCTAGCAATATTTAGTATATATCCACGATTCTACCACTCCATCACCATCCAGGATATGTACCCAAGGTGCAATTATGTGTCCTAATGTAACACTTTCCTCAACAATATTTTTTCTAGACATGCCATAATAGGGCCACGACCAAAAAAACAAAGGAAAAAAATATGTTTAATACAAGGTGCATCCAAGGGTAAAACAAAAGAGTGTGCTCAATTGAGAGAGATGACTTCATTAGACACCAGATAGGTTTGTAGATGTGATGGGAAATTTTTGAGATAGGCAAACCCATATAAAACCCAACTGTGCCTCAGTTGTATAAGAAAAATGTTTAGCAGAGTGGATGCGATTAAAAAAAATGAAAAGGAAAACTTGCAGTCAGAAATCATAGTTATATGGATAATTCCAATGCCAAATGAAGTCCATCATAGGGTTTATTATTGTTTAACACACACACACACACACACACACACACACATATATATATAAAGTATAGAAAGTATGGCCATATCCATGGTTGGACTATATTTTTGCACCCCAGGCCCATATACAACCATCTTTGGTATCTATATTGCAAACACAATTAGCTCACATGGAAAACCATTTAAAATTCATGTTCTAGATATGTTTGTTAGACTTACAATAGTAACAAAAGATACAATAAAAAATCAAAACATTTTTCATCCTGTGGTCGAAACTAAAAACAAGGACAAACAATGAAAGCAAAAATAATATGTCCACAAATATTATCAAAAGAAACATGCTCAGTTCAACATTCTATTCTTAGCAAATTTCTAGTCAAATATTTTGGTAAATATATAAAAGAAAATATAGGAAAAATACTCTAAATGTTAAAAAAAAGAGATAAGAATGCCATAAATTCCATTTCTTTAGAATGAGAGCTTGAACCTTGCCATGAAGAAGATAATCTAACATTGATCTCTATGTCACTATCATGAGACACTTCTTACTGTTATCCATCTTCCTCCCTAGGTTTCTCTAACCATTTCCCTAGTGTTACGAACCACACTATTGCAAATTCCTCCATAATTTGTGTTACCATTTTAGCCTCTACAATTTCAATTGTATCTTCCCCTATTTGTGCTATAGATATTGCTTCCTTTGGCATCACACTCTCTCCCTTGTCTTCCAACTTTCATAGAAATAAGGGAATACCTACAAGGTCACCCTAAATGTGACCCACATACTTTGATTCACGCATGACAAGAGGTAATAAATTGTACATTTTGACACTCAATACCATCTACTACAACGTTTTCTAGAAAAGAAGGGTGTATTTACCAACCTATGGTGTTCTAAATGGTCAAATAGCTTGAAGTGGTATAAGAAAATAAAGTCATGTTTCCCTTTGCCAACGACCTAATTTTTAATGAACTATACTATATTGGTCCATGGTAAGGATAGGGACTTCTGTCAAACCCATTTCTTTTCTACACCAACACCTCCCCTTCCTACAAAAATTCATTCTTTAATTCTGGTAGCAACACATTCCTAGAAAAAAAATGTTGTCCCTCATGAGGCAATCCTTTCACTACAAATCTTCATCCACTATAATCAATAGTTCTCCAATTGAGTTTTATCTTGAATTTCATTACGAAATTTGGAAAAGGATTGCAATATGTATCTCATTTTCATACTTTCCTCGAGAGACAAATAATTCCCCATTGCTTTACCATACTTCCAAGCTATGGAAGTAGTGCATGAGACCCATTCCCATTTCAAATTCCCTTCCAAGGTCCTCCTTACAAGGTCTAATCAACTGCTCATAACTAGTCAAAATCAAATCATCAACATATAAGACAATAGTAAGTAATTTACCTTCTACCAAGATTTAATATAAGTTTGCATCTGCTTCACTTTTTGTGAGGCTTAAACGAGTGAGATAGATATCGATCATGGTGTACTAAGCACGAGATGCTTGTTTGATACCATACAAATATTGCTTGAGTTTGCACACATGAGACTCTCGATCAAATGTCTCAAAAACTTTTGGTTTCTTGATGTACACCTCCTCCTCAATAACCCCATTGAGAAATGTTGTGTTTACATCCATCTAGTGGATTTTCCACCCCATCTGTGTAGCTAGAGCAAGAACTGATCTAATGGATGAGTACCTTGCTACAGGATCACAAGTATCCTCATAGTAAATTCCCTCAACTTAAGAGTACCCCTTGGCCACAAATATGGCCTTATAATTCTCTATGCTTCCATATGCTACCTGATTCACCTTGAATATCCATCTAGAACCCATATTAATTTATTTATTGGTCTTGGGAACACTTCCCAAACATTGTTCTTTACAATGGATTCGTATTCATCCACCATTACATCAACCCATATAGGTTCCTATGCTGCTTCCTCGAAAGAGGATTGCTCAGTATCTATAAGCTCAAACATTAGATCCATGTATCTAGTGTACATTGTAAGTGAACTCCTTTTCCTATGCAAACCTGAAGGAGCTCCTACATTCTCCCTTGCATTCTGCAAAAGTCTTCCAGCATCCCTGGCTATTTTTCTGCCTTCTCTGGATGGTTTTGTTTGAGGGAATGTCTCCACTTTTTTCTCCTCAATTTTTGGCTTCTCCACAACTTCCGTAGGCTCCTCCTTTGGACCTAAAATCTCCTTATCAAACTTTACATCCCGTTGCACAACTGTCATTCTTAGGGATGGAAAGTACACATGGTAGTTGTGGGGAGTTTTTGTGTAACAAAAAAATACCCCCAATTTTGCGGCCAACTAAATCTTATTCCTTGATTCCATGGAGACATGGAAATAAATAGAGGCTTCAAAAATTTTGAAGTGTGACACATCCAACTTTCTCCCTGAGGAAGTCTCCTTCAATGTAATCATGCTAAGAATTCGATGAGAACTTCAATTCTGCAAATAGATTATTGTGTTCCGTGACTCATCCCACAAATGCAGAGGTAGGCCTTGGTCATGCAACTTCACCCTCGTTGCTCCCACAATGTTACCATTCTTCCTCTCAGCCACCCCATTCTGCTGTGGTTTTTGGGGTGTTGTCAACTCTCATCGAATGCATTCTTTCACATAGGAACTTTTAAATTCATTTGACATGTACTCATCTCTATTGTCACTCATGAGAGCCTTTGCCTTCTTGCTAGTTTCTTTCTCAACCAGTGCCTTGAATTCTACGAACTTGGAGAATGTCTCATCTTTCTTGTGCATGAAGAAGATCTAGCACTTCCGTGAGAAGTCATCAATAAAAATTACAAAATATTTGTCTCTGGTAGTGGAGGTTGTTGAGAAAGGTCCACAGACATCAAAGTGGAACCTTTCTAGGACTACATATATTTTGTTGTCGCAATCACGGAATGTCAATTTTGTGTACTTCCCGAACATACATCCTTTTCATACATCCTATTGCTCAAGTGCTCCTTTAGGGAGGCCACTGGTTGTTCTTTGTATAATCTTTAAGGTGCCATGATCGAAATGCCTAATTATTTTGTGCCAAAATTCACTACATCACAACCTTGCAGTTTCTCCATCTTAGTTCTTAATGCATCATAGTCTTCTACATCTAGCTTATAAAATTTCTTCACACAAACCCCAATCTGTTTCACTTGTCCCGTGGATATGTGTCTTAAGAATTCTTTTCCTTTGCTGAAGACCATATCATAACCATGGCCTTCCAAAACTACAACAAAGATGAGATTTTTCTTTAGGCGTAGAACAAACATGTCATCCTTGAGCCTAAGAGGGGAGCCTGAATCCCTCTGAAAGGTGACTTTACCTATACCAGTTGTGTTATACCTTCCATCGTCCCATAGATTGATGTGCATCTAGATATTTTTCTCATCTAGGCCACTCAACAAATATCTACACCTTGTCATGTGGAATGATGCACCTAAGTCCAACTATCACATGCTTCCCATCATTGTGGTGGACATGCATGTGATAAGGATAATGTTAAGCTCAAACTATGACACTAAGGCTTCACCTGCTACTTCTCTTGAGGTTTTCTTGCTTGCCTTTTTGTGTGGAAATTTCATGGCATAATGCCTATATTCATGACAATGGATGCATTTAATTTTTGACAGATATTTCTTATTTCCCCCTTGGCTAGATTTTAGTTTAGTTTGAGATTCCTTCGATTTTTCGTTCTTTCCCTTTCTAACCAATGCAAAGTTTTCTTCATCCTCGCCCTTCGATGAGGTTTCATATCTCGTATTCTTCCTTATTTCCTGTTGTTCCAAATCATACCATAATATTTCACGATTCATTTGTTTCTCCCTCCCGTTCACTGAACATTGATAGTTATGCCAACTCTTGGGAAGGCCCAGAAGGTCTACGCTTACCAAGTCATCATCTAAAATAGTACCACCCACTCCTGCAAGCTCATCCTGAACTTGTGTAAACCTACTCAAATATTGTGAGATATTGTCATTCTTTTGTATCTTGATATTTCAAAGTTTATCCTTGAGCGGTAGCTTCCTATGGTCATTACTATTCTGGAATAGATATGTCAGTGCCTACCACATTCCATAAGGATTTTCTCTCCCGTGGAGATTGGTGATAATTTGGTCTTGTACTTCCTCCAATAGGTCTCGTACTCCCTCCAATATTATTGTCCTTGCCATGGCTACATATTTATTCCACTGAGCAAGGTTTTGGGCATCAGATTTTGTTGGTTTTGCGACATCTCTCTTGATGTATTCTAGCAATCCATTTTCATCGAATACCTCCTCCATGCGATCCTTCTATCCGATGAAAATAGAGCTACCTTCCAAGGCATACTCTAGCCTCAGCCCATTGAAGGTCATTTTCTCAGCTCTGAAGAGATCTTGCTATAATGAACTACAAATTCGAACCTCCAGAGAAACAAGTTCAAAATGCATGCTCTAATGTGAATCCTTCTCTGATACCATGTAGAAATTATGGTGTATATTTGCAACTGCTCATGAAGTTTTAATAAAAATCATAAGAAACAAACCTACTCTACTTCTCTACAGAAGTTAATTCATAGTTTAGAAAAAAAACTTTAAACATGTAATAAGAAATAACACACATGCACACAATATTTCTCCTAGGGAAAACAATTTGCAAGAAAACCCTAACGCCTACTTGCATTAATCTGATGAATAGAGATGTATTACAATGTCTTTTCTCAACTAAGCACATCCTGCAAGAGAGTAACCTATCTCTCTGCTCACTAAGAAGTGCTGACCTAGACTTGGTCAATTTATGCCTCTTCTTGAGCCCCGATTTCCTTGCGGAATTACTTGAGAAATTAAGTCCCTATTATTTAGGATTTTTTCTAAAACAGATTGCGTAATTCCAAAGGTTGATCATCTGACTACATACAACACCTGTACACTGAAGACTAATCTACAATTGATGTTACACTACCTTGGAATCTCCACCATAGCTGGGGAACTCGAATTATTTGCATGCACTAGCTATTTTGGGTTGACTGATCAGTTAACTGGGTGACCATTAAGTTTGACTGAAGTCCCACTACAAAATTGACCTTCCACTAGTTCCTCCAATGGTTAGAACTAGTTTAAATGAAATCCAGTTCAGATGACTGACTTTGATTGCTACAAATTAACAATCACACATGCTTAACTAAACTCTATCTCCTCCAACTCGAATTTACTAAGTAAGCTGGGTGACACAAGTCATGTCACACAAGTTAATTGCATCCAAGTTGTCTGTTGATGTGGAAATTCAAATGTTCTCAATTTAATAAAGGAAAAATAAAATCAAGAATTTATTGCTACATTTTTCAAAAATCCTTCATGTGGATCTAATATGTGTTGTCAATGATAGTCAAGAGTTCCAACACAACAATGTGTTGATAACAACCACCAATGGATAGAAGTAGTGTTCAAAATAAATAAAACAATAAAAAAACAGAGATTAGAACACAATCGATGGAGGCCCTGAAAAATACTCCAATTATGTTACTGCCTATCACGTTCAATGGAAGTGCCTCCATCGCTTCTCTCATGAGGCACACCTCTATTGTCGATGTCCATTTCCCTAAATCCCATATGTTGTTGTCGGCCTCCATCACTTCACTTCCTAAAGAACCCATCAACAACATAAAGATGGGCCCATAATCCTTTACCTTTACCTTTTTTACTACCGCCTCGTATTGAAAATTTTAAGTCAAAAGTTTTCTTTTGTCTTAAAAATTTGTCTTAAAATCCCCCTTTGTGTAGTAGTTTTGAATGCAATGACAAACAATTTGTTTCTAATCGTGTCAATAGAGATCGAAGGGACAGGAGAGAAATTGATGTCTTGAAAGCCTTGCTAGGAAAGTTGTGTTATTCAGAGTTGTCTACCCCCACAAAATGAAGATTCCAGCAAATCATTGTCCTTATATAATATAATGTGAATGGTAAGTGAAATAGTAGCCTCGGTATAGGCACAAGACAGTAGTAGCCTGCAAGTTGGCAAACTTAGGGTGCATTGTCAGAGTCCATTTTGCACTTGTTAGATAATATTGTCTTAAATTGATATGTTTTTGTCTTAATTGTTAGTTGTCTTAAATAGGTTTTGTCTTAAGTGGTCATTTTCTTAAATATAAAGTTGTCTTCAAATGTTTTTGTCTCAAACTATTTTTGTCTTAAAATAATTGTCTTAAACTGTTTTTTTCTTAAAATAATTGTCTTAAACTATTATTGTCTTAAATATAAAATTTTGTCTTAAAATATTTTTGTCTTCTCTTAAATATAAAGTTTTGTAACTGTTTTTCTTAAACATAAAGTTTTCTCTGAAATTGTTTTTGTCTTAAATTTAAAGTTTAAACGTAAAAATAAATAAAATGTAATTTTAATACAAAATATTTATTTTGTTTTAAAAAAATATCTTAAAAATATGGTGCAATAGTGACGGATCACAATACATGAATAACAAACTTTTATTCATCTTATTTAGCTAGATGATTGTGTTAAATAGAAATTCTTTTTTATTTTTCGGGAAGAAGAAAAAAAAAAAAACCCATTTTATTAAGCATTTAAAAAGTTACATCAATATATATAGAAGCATTCATCCTAACAGTCCATCATAAAGAGGGCAACCCATTAAAAAGACACAAAAATATAGATCATAAAGAAAAAAAAAATCGCCCTGGAAAATACACATATGAGCAAATTATCGAGTTTGCTTGTAATGCTAATTCCTATATGTATAATCTGTCACTATATTTCTATAGAGTAGATACCAGAGACAAGGAAATCTAAAGGAAATTTCCATGATGATATACATAAACAAAAAACATATGATAAGTGTGTCCGCAATGATAAAAAGATAAGAAAAACCGTAGGATCCCAAGTCCAAAAACAAGTTGATATAGTGGATATATGCCATAATATAATATTTCAATATTTGTGAAGGTTGATGTAAATAGTTATGAACTTGTTGACACGACAAATTTTTGTTATGCCAACAAGGGGAACTAACCCTATCACAGGACCCAATTAGATCTTCTTTCGTTTGGAATGGCTAGTTCCAATAGGTTTTAAAGGACCCCATGAACTGTTATAGGTGTTGAGAGATTGCTTCTCGGAGGAAGACTTCAATTAAATCAACAAAAGGAAAAACTAAAATATATGCATCAAATCCTATCTACTAGCAAGAA
>APFE030221026.1:42654-130168 GCA_000404065.3 Pinus taeda
AGACTCCTATATATAGAAAGGAGGTTTTTTCATTTGTATCATCCAAGAATTGTTCATTTATGTAATGTAAAGGAGTTTGCCCCCTCGAAGAGGCTGAATTCTAAGGCGTTGATCTATCTTTTCTATCTTTTCTTGAGCTGGTTTCATAACAAAACCCTTGTTTCATTTTTTAACGAGCATGACACAAGACCAAGAACTATGCTCACAACATCCAGTTTCATTTTTTAAGGAGGTTGAGATGGGAACAAACTATCCTCGTGACATCCATTTTCATTTTTTAACGAGGTTGAGATAGGAACAAACTATCCTTGCAACATCCAATTTCATTTTTTAACGAGGTTGAGACAGGAACAAACTATCCTCGCGACATCCAGTTTCATTTTTTAACGAGGTTGAGACAGGAACAAACTATCCTCGCAACATCTAATTTGTTAAGCGGATAAATTGTTCTTGCAAACAAGACCAATCTCCCTAGTATCAATTGATATCTAGCAACAAGCAGGACAAGAAAATCTACTTTTCTCTAAACATATTTCGATTCATTAACAAAAACTAAGCGGTGTTTTAGACCCTACCTTAAGTCCAACGCTAGTTTGTGGCAACCTTGCTCCAACAGCTTCACAGAGTTTCCTTTTAATAACATGCAAACGCAAACAAGCACACATCAAAGAACACTTGCATAGCTAACATAATAAATCATGTTCATCATAGTGATCAAGGAGTCTATGAAATAAACCATTAAACACAGCTTATTGAGAAAAATAAACTTGATTGTATTAACTTTCAGAAAGAAGAACTTTACAACCTTGGTGCCTTGATGCTGTACAAGCTCTTCCCAGGGTCCAGGCAGGAAACTCCTCTACTTTGACAAGCCTCACTCTCTCCCAAATGAGATTAAAAGGTATGTGATCTTTCCTCTCAAAAGCTCAATTAGGAAGACTAAGTTCTAGTAGCATATACCCTCAAAAATATTCAGCTTTCAACCTCTACAGTAACCAGCCCAAAACTCCATTTTATAGTGCAAAGGAAGGAGGTTACAGGTCCACCATTGGAGGAATAGAGTCCTTCTTCAAGGGGATAAGCTCCTCACATCAAGGGGTTAGCTCCTTAAGGAATGGGATGCATGAACCCTCAAGGGGCGAACTTGCCAGCGTAAGATTCCCTCTAGAATCTTCTAGAATTGACTCAAAGTGAGTTTTTAAGAATAAACTTGTGCCTTTTTAACTTTTATAGGGATTCGCACCCATAAATGCAAATACAGAGCGGTCAGGTATGCAGGGGACATGACCAATTGGTGCGGTACCACAGGTAATGCTAAGAGAAAATGTGAAACCAGAGTTTTAGAGATTTTTAAGGTCTTTCTCTCATTTTCAAGGCTTGATATGAAGAACTAAGGTTTAAGACTTGCAAAGGAGGTAAGTATGAGTGATGATAGACTCACCCAGATTACAGAAAGTCATGGTGACAATTTTTTTTGTAACACATGGTTTTGGATATAATGGTTTTACCCATGACATTTTGTAGATTTGGTCAGGAGAACTATGATTATGTTCTAATCCATGGTTAATGGATTGGCGGTTTATGAATGATTTGACATGTATATAATGTATTTTAACATTGAAAGGAATATAATGAAAAATCAATATGGTTTTCCCATTTTTGGGTTCTGGGAGAAAAATCTTTGTTTGTATTTTATTTTCTCGCCATTGTATATTTTTCTTTCTTTAAGAATTCATTTGTAGGTAGTTTTTGTAAGAGGGTTAAAACCTTCAATTCCTTTTTCTTTCATAGATTCAAAGGCCATATTTCCCGTGTTAATGAGGAACTTTGACTAATGAGAAATTTATTTGGAAAGAACCATGACCACAAGAAAAATGACGTGGAAACTTTGACTTTGAATGGAAATATAACATTTCTTCATCGGTCATAATTCTAGGGAATAATTCCTTTGTCACCTAGGAACCTTGACTTATAGGAAGTATGACCAATGTTTATTAGTCTTATTTCTAGGGAATTTATCGATCATGAACTTTGATAAATGAACTATTATTATTTTTTACCTATAATCATCTTATCCATTCATTGATCAAAGTTCTTGCCACTTAGAGTCACTACAATAATATTTCCCATTGGATATAGTTACTATGGGTTAAATTTCTTAAAATCATAGTTCTTGTTAAATTGATTCCAAAATCTATTTTTTCAATGTATCCATTATTTAATAAAATATTTTTGAGATGGTTAATTTCATGCTTTTGTTATTCCTTATCTAAAAGCATTATAGCTCGAATTGTTAGAGTATTTATTAATTTAACCTTTGTTGGGTCGTCAATCAAGAACTCTAAGAACTATGGCCATAAGAAATATGATGACGGACTGTTTACAAACAAAGGAACTATGACCTTCACTTGTTGGTTATAGTTCTAGGGAATAGTACATAACAATTGAAGTTCTTGAGCTCATAGTTGGAGGGTGACAGAGTTGGAGGGTGGAGAGAGGGAGGAAGAGAAAGAGAGAGTGATGGGGGGAGGAAGAGAGAGAGGAGAGAGGGAGGTGAGAGTGAGAGGGAGAGAAAGGGAGAGAGAGGAAGAAAGAGAGAGATGGGGGGATAGAGAGTGAGAAGGAGAGAGGGAGAGGCATATATATGGAGTTGGAGGGGGAGAGAGTGGGAGGAAAGAACAAAGACATAGAGAGATAGAGTTGGAGAGAGATTGAGGGAGAGAGGAGAGGAGGTAAGAGAGATAAGAGGAGAGGAGAGAGAGAAGAGGAGAGGAGAGAGATAGGGAGAGAAGGAGAAGAGAGAGATAAGGAGACACATAGATGGAAGGGAGAGAGAGAGAGAGAGAGAAGGGGATAGGGAGGGAGATAGTGACAAATATGGAGGGAAAAGAGAGGGAGAGAGTGATTGGGGGGGAAGACAAAGGGAGGTGGGAGAGAAAGGGAGAGAGATAGGAATAAACAGAGAGTAGGAGAGGGAGAGAGGGAGAGAGAGTGAGTTGGGGGGGGAGAGGGAGGAAAGAAGAAAGGCATATAGGGAGAAAGGTGGAGAGAGAGAGGGAGTGACAAGGAAGAGATGGAGAGAGAGTGAGGGAGATAGGAGAGCGGGAGGGAGGAGAGAGAGAGGGAGAGAAGGGGAAGAGAGAGAGGAAAAGGAAGAGGGAGTGAGAGAGAGATAGATATATATGAAGAGAGAGTGTGTATATTAGGGGGTGAGATAGAGAAAGGGAATAAGAAAGAGACACATAGATAAAAATATATATAATATATAACTAGCCTAGATCCATCTTAACCTTGGATCTATAAAGCGCCAAGAGGGATCAAATATCTCGAGGTGAGAACCTTTCCTCAAGTTTTGCACTCAAAAAATATGTTTGCACCTCAAGAGATTTGATCCCTCTCAATGCTTGATAGATCGGGATTAAGATGGATTTAGGATGATTTATCTAAACAAATGTTCGTAATTTTATTAATAAAAACAAACTTACTATATAAAAAAAATTGAATTTAGAAAATATTTATGTCTAACATCTAACATCTAACTCCTACATATCTAGTGATTAAATAAAATATTAAAACAAAATCAAAAGAAGAAAAAAAATTACTTATAACTAATATATTTTTATATGAGATTTATTTTATTTCTATTTTTATTTAATTTATGATGTCTTTATATGATATTTGTTAAAGATATAATTTAGTGCAATGGTTTAAAAACAACATGTTAAAGTTAGAGAATTGCACATTCCACAATCTGGAAGAATGATTAAAATGAATTCAAACATTCTATAACAAGTTCAAAAAAGTAACACATGCAACAAATTAATATATAAGAAGTTAATATTTTCATATGAAATTTTTGGGAAACACATTTACATTTATCTTTATTGTGATTTATATTTTTGTATAAATAATAATTTTACTATTGTGGACTAAGTTATGATGAGGATAATTTGTTTATTGATAAATGTGTATAACCTTTCAAAAAACAAAAGTAAATTGAAATTATATAACTCCATGAATATGAGTAACTTTACAGGAATATAAAGTTTTATTATCACATTTTAGATATAATGAGGTTTATATCGTTAGTTAAGGGAGGATAAAGGAATTTGGAACCTTAATTAGTGCTACAAGGGTGAGGGAATATAGATATGACAATTAAATAGTTGTAATGTGTGGGAAAATAAATTTTCGTAATTATTTTATGAACTACTTGTCTTTTATACTTGTCCTCATATTAGAATATTTTTATACTATTAATGAAAGTAACAACCTAGTGATCATGGCATAGTTTGAAAATGCAATTCCAGTTGATATGAATGATGGGTTCAAATACGAAATGAATTCAAGATACTTGTTGAGCTTGACTCCTAATTAATGATTATTGCATTTTGAAGATGGGAATAATGGAAATAAAAGCCTAACCATGGACATTAAGAAAAGAACATCAAAGATAAAGTAACATACAATCATATAATATGTTAAACTGGCCATCGTAACATGTGGTAGTAAAGAAAACACTAGTCATTTAGGCAAGATGTGGAGATGATGAGTAAATTGTTGTGGTTAATCCATTAGAACAATTCGTCATAATAGATCTGATAAAATATTGAAATTTTTAATGTAAATGTTAATTCCTTTTAATCTCAAATTCTTTATTTATTGTTTGTATGATTAAATATAAATTAGCTGAAATGCAATTAATATAAACTGAAAATACATACAAACACTAACCAAAATAGGCACAATTTTTCCTTGGGAAACCCTTACGAGAGAAACCTAGCTAGAAGGTGAGGTTTCTTTGATATCTATTCATTGGTATGGAAAAATGTGTAGATACAAAGAAATAGGTACTCTCTATAGAGATGCCTAAGACCTATGCCTTGTAAAGTTGCTACAAATCTTTAATCCCCTTTTTCTTTCTTTCTGACATCCCAATCCTAATTGATTTGCTCAAATATGGAAGAAAATATAATACCATGAAATGGAACCCCTACTCCTCTTAGTGGCTTAGTATTTAACATAACCCAATATCTAATTATATGAAAGGTTTGACTCCCTCAAACCTCAATTAGAGTTATAATTTTGGACATTCTAGAGTCTTTTTGAAATTCCATACACGGCTATCCGAATATGCATGAGTAACAGGGATTAATGTGACCTCGAATTGTACCATGGTAGTAAATATGGTAGATCAACTTGTGAGAGGCATAAATTTTGTATACAAATTCGAGTACCAGATGGTCTGACACAAGCGATAAATTTTTTACCCCAAAAAATTTTGTTTAATGCCTCAAAATGGTTATGGAAGATTTCATAGCCAAATTTTCCAAATTGGGACCCATTGATAAAAAAAGACCCTACAAGCTCATTCATGTAATTCTTCCACTCTAAAAGCATTGAGATAGATAGAGAACAATATAATAATTCAATATGAATCAAGAGAAATTATAGATGAGAAATAGTATCACAATTCCCTAAATTACATATGAATGAAGTGAAAATTGGAAAAAACTTACCCCTCAAAGAATACAAAACCTATGAGAAGATAGAAAAATAAGTATAAAGAAAGGGGGTTTTAAGAAATGAATGATGATAACCTATTGTAGTGCTCATAACCATGATCAATCTAGAATGATGATATGAACATAAAAGCATAAAAAATGGATAAATAAAGTTAAATATGTGAAAGTTTCTCAAACATGTGTAAGAAATCAACTAGAACACTATGGAGGCTTTTGTAATTAGGGAATAGTCATGATGAAATAACTTAGCACTCTACTAGTATATTGTAAATAAGTGTGTGGCAAGTGGTTGTGGAATGAAATATGTGTGGCAATGACTTCATATGTGGAAAAAGAAATAAACCATGTAGACTAATGAAAAAACACCTAGCATGAAGTCTATGAAGGAATGTTGAGAGAAATTATATAATGAGACCTTGAGAAGGATTATGCATAATTAAAAAAACTAGAGAGAATAAACTAAGGGAACTTGCACAAGAATTATGACCCCAGAAGTACAAATGGGCTATCATGAGGAACACATGCCCACAAGAACATGTGTTTTTCCTTAGGAATGCACACGTGGTCCTAGTTGTCTAGGCTCTGTAAGGCCCAAACTAGGCTACTTGTTTAGCATGGCTCAAAAGTGTGTGTGCATTATTAGGAAATATCATTATGCAATTTGAAATCCTTAACTTTATGCACTATGAAAACCCTAGCTTTGTGGAATTTGAAAACCCTATCAATGTGGAATGTGGAAACTCCAATATAGTGAGTTCAAATTTGAGTGCATAATTAGACAATGTAAGTAAAAAAAAACATATTTATCTTGCATCACAGGTTGGTGACGTTTGTCAATGTATATTGAAGTGAAATTTGAAGACCTTAATTTTGTGCAATTTGAAAACCCTACTTTTATGGAATTTGAAAACGCTAGTATTGTAGCATTTGATGGAATGGAAGCGTATGGATGTAATTGTTGTTTATACCATTATGACTAATTCATTCCCAACACTCTATATCTCTCTATTTCCATTTACACATTTTCTACTCTCTCTCTCTCTATTTTTATTTCCCTCCCTCCCTCATTTTCCAACAAGCACTTCATCAACTCTCATTGAAGAAATTTTATGAGCTTTCTTATCATTGGAATCTCTAACCAATAGAAAATACGACCCATGGTAAATATGACCATAGTAACTATGAAGTACAAGAATTATGAGCTTGAGAACTTTTACCCTTACGAACTATGACGAATAATAACTATGACCTCGAGAAATTTGATCATCATGAATTACGACCTTAAGAATCATTCCTTTGTTCATAGTTCCCTTGTCAATTAGGAACTTTTAATTTATTTTACAAGAATCATGACCACAAGAATTATGATGTGGGAAATTTGACAATGAAATTAAACTAGGACCTTTTTGTTTATTCATAGTTCTAGGGAATAATTCCTTTCTTAGTTAGGGAGCTTGACTCACAATAACTATAATCAATGTTTATTAGTCATAGCTATAGGAAATTTCTTGATCAGATAACTATTATGACCAACCACCTATAATCATCTTAGTCATTCATTAATCAAATTTCTTGTCATATAAAGTAATTTTAGTAATAGTTCCCATTGGATATAGTTATAAAGGTCGTAGTTTTCCTTGAAGTGATTCCAAACTATATCTTTTCAATGTATCCATTATTTAATGATGAGCAGTGGGAGAAATGTATCCATTATTTAACGATGAGCAGTGGAAGAATGATGAGAATTATCCACCAGGATGAGCAAACCTTAAGATTATGTTATCTAGATGTATGCATGTATGATATTGATAATCTTGGCAATATTACAACATCCTCTTCCTCCCATATTTTGGTCATCCATTTTCTGTCAACCCCTTCATCTGAAGTAATCTTCGTTAGTATCACTGCTACAGTTTCCAAATGGTGCAGTAAGTGATATGGTGAGTTGACAAGGTAGTTTAAATACTAAATGTGATGGGGCAATTTTTTTTGAGTTTTAAATTTAAATTCAAAATCTTAAAGTTGCAATACACCACCTCTCACTTGTCTCAGATACTATTTCAAAAACACTTTGTTTTGTTCAAATCAATGTAGGGAGATGGGAGAAGGTAGAGCCAAGACATAAGCAAGAGGTTCCATATTGGACATTTCATTGTAGTATATGTTTTGTGTCTTTTTCATTATTGGAAGTAGTCTTAAAATAATATCCTGAACATTCTATGGTCTCTGCATTTTCTATTCATGATCTTCTCTAACAACAATTTTACATGGGATATTTCAGACAATGAGTCTTTCATTAGCAATTTGGACTAATCTTTGAGTACTCTCCAATTATCAAGCTTAGATATCAAGCGACCTCAAGTTTGGATAGCTAGTTATGGCATCTAATTACCTGTTTTCTCATTCTTTTCCAAATTCCAGCACATAAGTGTATTCAAATATTCCACATTACAATTAGTAGGTCGATTGTTGAGTTACTACTTCCAAAAAGCATCCATTTGAAGTAAATTAAGCCAACTTGCAGAACTATAATGACAAAATTTTCTAACAAAGAAAGCCAAATGTTTGTAGTGGAATTTCACATGAACCAAATGGAATCTATGTGTACACAGCAAGAATCTTTGTTATTGCCACACCACTATTTATACAGATAGATGCTTCATTAATTCCTTTAAGACACCATCCTCTAATAAGGGAAAGGATGTGCGCACCTAAGAGACCCTCAATGAGAAACCAACATTGCAATCCAAAGTAGACGAAATCTACATCTTATCATAGGGTCATTAGTATAATATAATCTATCGAATCCATCTCCACGACTAGGAGCCCACACATAGAGACATATAGAATAGTAGGTAAAAACCAAAAAGAAAATCTTATATCTTCATTAAATACGTAATTCACAAGTTATCTTTATTTTGTAACAGATTTATTACATTATTTAAATTTATATGTTTTTTTGTTACTTTCTTAATTATTTTACTTCTAACCCTATGTTTTCAATGAGAAAGTGTGTTGGTATCTAAGCTTTTTACTAATTTAAATTACTATAAAGGTTTTTACAAATTTTAAACCCATCAATTAAAGCTATTATAGTTCACAATTTTTTTAAACAATATGACAGACATGATTTAAATACTTCACTATTTTAAATATTAGTCAAGGTGAAAAGTTTGTAATTACAAGAGAAGAGCTTTTCATTCCATCACCACATAGAACCTTAACATAAAACAATGTATTAAGAATTTTTTTGGCGTTTCCTTGAATTTATGCCTTCTTACTGAAGTCAAACTCACCAAAATAAATTGAGTAGTATAGAATGACTTAGCATATTACAATTAAAATTCCATAAATATTTTATCCTCTTTTCATAGTTGAAAGATTTTTCTATTTATCTTATTTATTGAAAATAATTGTCTAATATATTCTTATGAATAAACATATTGTGAGGCTAAACAAATAACTTAAAATGTAATATGATTCTTCTAAAAAAAATTAATTTCAAAGGACAATTTGAAAATAATACATTTTGCAGCCTATTTTTACAATCACTTAAGTGAGAATTTTTGCATTTAGGAATCCTTTCACTTCAAATCTGCACTGCTATTATTAACAGTTAAGTTTGTTTTGGTAGTAAATAAATAATTTTTTTTATTGCCATTAAGTTAGTTTTGATAGTGAATAATTTTTTTATTGCTCATTTTATTTGTCAATTTTTTTACTTTGAAGTTCTAGATTCAACAAGATTATAACATCCAACATATTAAAGTAATTTCTCCCTTGGAAAAAAAAAATAACACAAAATTTGAACTAACAATTTCAAATAAAATGTTTTCAACTAATTTATATCTAAAGGCTTGTAAAAATTATAATTAGATTTGTTTTTATACCCACATGCGTGCATGTTTTTATTATCAAAATTTTGTTTTTAACAACCTAATCCAGAAAGCCCTAAGACCAACGGAATGGAAAAAACCCTACAACAACGTAAAAATAAGAATATGATGTAAATCTCTACATTCATCATCAAATCGAATCTCAGTGTCCCCCTGATCTCGATCTTGAGAGTGATTTAGTAAATTTCCCATGCATTGTTAATAATTTACACATTTTTACTGCGTTGGAGAATTCACGAATGCCTTGTTTGTATTCCGGATTAGCTTTTGTTTTTAGGATTATAGTGGTTAACGATTCAGAATACAAACTAGACCCATTTTTCTGAGAATTAAAGCCAATTTTATTAATTAAATGTAATATGGTCTTACAAGGCAAAACAATTTATCTATAAACAACAACTTCAAACTCAGAAGTTCGACAGCACTTCCTTCATTGATAGTTAATAAAATGATACAATGATATGTAAATGCTTCCAAAGTACATCTCTTCCTACCAAAAGCGTTGCTGGACTCGCACATCATGAAAGTTTTGTATTTGAAATTGAATCGAGCAGCCTTAATTTGGTACTCCGCTGGAATTAGTTGAATCGACCCTGAGAATATTTTCTCTGTTCGGTTACATCGGCCTCAACAAAGAGATATCCCTGGATATAATAACCCGTTACAGGATCCGACATCCAAAACCTTTTTAATAACCTGCAGCAGGCGTATCAACAGCTTGTTTTGGTTCTGCTCGAATTAATCCTCCACTTTCTGCCTTTTTGGTTTCGCTCGAATGAATCCTGTACTTTCTGCCTTCAACGCTACTGAATTGTATCCTCGCCTGCACCGAAACATCAATTAAAAGAGAACGGAATCAAGTAATATAGTTTCGTATTTCCAATATAAACTTTGATTTTAAAAGTGTGGAGATCATAACATGGTGTTGGAAATTTTAGCGGGCGTTGTGAAGGGAGCTTACATAACCTGAATGCCTAGATTTGATCCAAAATCACATCCATGCCCCTCAACTCTAGAAATTGCTCCAGTAGCCGCAGATGAGGAAGAGATCTGGCCATGAGAAGCCTCTTGCTGATGTCCATTATGGAGTTGCCTTGGATGTTGTTGCAGTGGGGGATGGTTTGTTGGTGCGTCAGAGGTTCACAATGGAGCAGAGAACCATCTCTTCGCTAATCAATAATATGTTGCAAATCAATAATCTGTTGCAGAAACTTCGGGCTCAATATTTCAATTTGAAATCGCAGGCGGTAACGCATTTCAATTTTGAAATCTTTTGGTGCGGAGGTAGCATTAAATGCATTTAAGTTCATGTTTTATCCACGGCTCTGGAGTCCCGAGTTGTCGACGTATCGGAAATCAGGAGAGATGAGGAGTTGTTGGAATATAGAAAGTATTAACGGAACTTATTAACAGAACGGGCCACGAGACGGATGGGCCCCACTAGCCCCGTCAACAGGTTTGAGCAACTTGCAATCGAGATAAGCTCGGCGTATTGATTGAACCAAAATAATCGTTTTCCCACGTAAAGTTGCTCGAGTTTAATTGGTCCATTTTCAGTGATGGTTAGCAAATTAGGGATATGTGATGTAAATGTTGTCACCTCGTGGCATCTTTATGTGATGAGCACTACTTCTTTCTTGCACCACAATTCCGTTACATTCGTCCACGATAACGACGACAGGCCCATGGGAAAACTGTTATCCTCCCGTGTCCATCACACCGTTGGCGTTATGCAGTAGTGGAGTTGTAGTGTGCAAGGAACTGGTTAAAGATTGATTTGGATCTCCACCGACTTATTAGGAACAACTAAACATAGACAGATTAATCATTGTAGCTGTAAAAAATGTCGCAATCGAATGCATAGAAACGTTTAGATCGGAAGTCCAAATTCTATGTTCTATGTCTATAAAGTATACCTATTTTATCTCTGGTTTGAATGCGGTAGTTTAATGATTAATGTCTTTTTGCTTTGGAAGTTATGGAAATTCAATTATATTTTGAAAAAATTGGGTAGAAATTTTTGTAAATCAAATAAAAACTGTGAAACTTCATAATTTTAGATGCTCTACAAGTTTTTGATGGTGCTGAATCTATTTCCACCATCAAATACTGTCTTTACAAGAATTTTTGAATTTTTTACCAGGATTCCAGCAATTTTTTGCCATTCCAACAATTCCTCCATTTTGAATATGTAACTTTTAAAAGAAAACACATGCTCTTAACTATTGGGCTTATATATATATATATATATATATATATATATATATTATATATATGACTTAGTCTAACTTGTAGACTAAATGATCTTTTTCAAGGTTTTTTTTGTTTATTTTAACCAAAATTCTACATAGATTTTAAAAACTTGATTTTAAATTATTTAACTTATAAAATTGGAATGGTCAAAAAAAATTTCAAAGTATTAAATTTATTTATAAATTAAAAAATACATCTAAAATAACAAAAAAATCATAATTTTTCGTGAGATTGTTTTATAAATACGTGTGAAAAAGCCTATTTTATCTATAACTTAAAAACTACGTGTATATATAAAAAGTTTCAAATTGTAAGTTAAATTTAATTATCATTCTATTTTTTAATCTCCATGCTATAACATTAAATTAGTTTAGAGATTAACTTCCATCTCGGCAATTACCTTCCAGTGTCTGGTTAGTAAATGTTATTGAACATTGTAGAATACAAAAATAAACTACACAAATTTTTGCTGTAATCTGGAAATGTAACAGGTGGAAACTGTATTCATAAACCATTTTCATTGAGAATTTGAAAATTACAAAATGAAGTGGAAACAATGTCCCCACCAAATTGCAATTGCTATGATCTAATTGTATTCAATCGAAAGCTTCATCAGGAAAAACCTTAATTACCCTCTTTCATTCTTATCAAAGTTATTCGCCAACATCACTTCAAAATCTATGCAAATCAGTAGATCTTAACTGTTTTACATTTTAGTTTTTTAAAATATTTTCATGTCACTGTATACACCCCAAATCCTACAACATTTGCACGCTATTTCCCAACATTGTGAATCTGCCACTAAATGTTCAAACGGTAATGAAATAAAAATAGTTTGGTACGTGAAAACAAACCCAGATGTCGGGTACAGTGAGTTGTAGGCTGTGGAATGTTTTAGTAATATCTAAAATTAAATAATTTATTATGTAAATACTTATAAATAGAATAATTTATTATTAAAATACCTATAAAAACAATAATTTATTATGTAACTATTCCTAAATCGATAAAGGAGTAGGATATAAGTAATATGAAAACAAATTCTTTCACTAGGTCCGATTTCTAAAATTTTGGTGTTTAAAATCTATTTAAAGTAATGTCACCTGTGAACCCAACAAAGCTTTTGAGTCACCAGCGCACCGGCTTGTACACCCACGTATGGTCAAACTAGGGCATAGCTCGTGATAAAAAAACACGGAAACCGAAAAGACAGGTTGAGGCCGTTATCATTACAATTTGACAAGCAATATGTTATCGTGAGCTCTTGGAATACAATTTATAAATATTAATATTTAATTGCACTTCTCTGATTTTGTGTGATATCCCTGTCATAAATAACCCTGCGTAAAAGTAATTCAAAATTACGAATCAGTTATTAACTGATTCTTGATATTTGTAAAACGGATTGAGGGAAATGAAGAGAGGGATCTTGGTAAAAAAGGAAAACTGCTTGTCTATCGATGGGGAGAGTGTGAGACTGAATATATGATATGATGATGGTCGTGCGTTCGATTGGGATCTTTGATGGAAGAGCGTGAGACTGAATATTTTGAAGGTCATGTGTTCGATTCAGACTGAGTATATAAAGATCGTTTGTTCTATTTGTATCTTTGTTGAGAGAGCGTCAGACTGAAGCTCTTTGAAGGTCGTGTTGGATCGAGGCACAACGCACCTACCACTTCATAACAATACTTCCAATCACGCTGAGCAAAGGGATCAGGAGGGCGCTCATCGAAAGATCTCTATAATAGTGAATCTGAGCGACGAGAGTGCTTTGGCAGTGAAAAGGGCCGTGGTTAATTCCCTCTACCCGGGCGATAACGTGATTTTTCTCCATGTTAAGCTGACCAACATTCTAAATGGGACCAATTGGGGTTGTATCAGTTTATCCATTAAGGACAACAACGACGAGTCAGTTCTTCCAGAGATCAATCTTTACTGAACACATGAATGTGGACGCAGATGTAAAGTTGAGCTGGGAACGCTTCTCCACGATGGGCGTGAACTCTCAAAGCCACTGCAGATCCGGTTTGGCTTCCAAAGCAACAGTGATGGAGGCAAGGAGGTTTCCAAGGAAAAGATAAGTAACTCTATTCTTTATAGAGAATAATCAGTTGTGTTTTATTAAACAGTTGGAAAATATCATGGGGTTGATTTCTGCAGTAAAGATTGATTGTTTATATGTTTTTCTTGGTACAGAAAACATGAAAATGCATGCAGTTAAAGAATGAATATTCTTGGTAAAGAAAATGTTTTAATACATGTAAAAGATTGATTGTTTATATGTTTTTCTTGGTAGAGAAAACATGAAAATGCATGTAGTTAAAGAATGAATATTCTTGGTAAAGAAAATGTTTTAATACATGTAAAAGATTGATTGTTTATATGTTTTTCTTGGTAGAGAAAACATGATAATGCATGCAGTTAAAGAATGAATATTCTTAGTAAAGAAAATGTTTTAATGCATGTAAAAGATTGATTATTTTATATATTTTCTTAGTAAAGAAAATAGGTAGTTCCTCCTAGAAAGACTATATGTGAGCCTTGTGTGAGAAATGTTTGTCTCTTGTCATTTTCTTGGAATAAAATCCTTGCTAAATATAGCCAAAGTATCTTCTTGAGAAAAGAAGATGAGGCATATAAACGTCCTGAGGACATAGCATGAAAGGTGGCTAAGTTTTCTTGAATTAAAATATGTATTTTTATTTGATAAAAGTTTCTTGGAAAATATATATATGTTAATTGCATTATGATTCTAGTTAGTTTCTAAGTTTTAGTGAAATGATTATGCATTACATGCATGATAAAGATAGCTAAAGATGTGCTTCTAGGCACATAGATATTCATCTCTATCTTTCTTGAAGAAAGAGTATATTATATATATACATAAATAAGGTTTCATTCTAGAAGAGTGTGCATACTTCATGTATGAAGATGAAAGATTTTATGAGGGTTTTCTTGAAAATAAAAATAGAGGTTCTTTCCTTTAAAGACACATTAGAATAGTGTTCATTCAAGAACCAAAATCCTTGTTTTACGAAAAGAACTATGTACATTGAAGTAAAGTAATTGTGTTAGGAAAACACATGTTGCATAATGGTAGCTATTGTGACTTTGGAATTATGACTCTATGTGTGTACATAGAGAAAGTGATCATGTTAACTTTCTTGAAGACAATAATCTTTTGAAGAGATTGTCTTGCTAGATGAGTTGTGTTGATTTCTTGATCTTGGATGGATAAGTAAATCTTGTTTTTGTATCTTGATTTTTATGCATAAAGTTGGATATATTTAATAATTCCCTGAAAGGGAAGATAGAGAGATGAGGTTAAAATGACTTTCTTTAAGAAGAAGTATGTCATTTGTTGTATGAAATGATGGTAGTATTCTAGTGAAGGGAAAATGCGTTGCATATATTAAAAAAATGCTATTATGATAAGCTAATGTATGCACAAAGAATAGTCATTGTGACATGGAGTTATGTTCTTTGCATGTTAGAGAGATTATGTTGAGTTCGAAAAATAACTATGTGGAAAGAACATATGTGCTTAAGCATAGAAATAATAGTTTATCACATGTATGAAGATGTAATGATTATATTATACATGTTAGTAGAACTAAAGAGTTAGATCTCTTAAAGAGAATTATGCATTAATGTAAATAACCATTGTGGAGGTCAAACAATACTTACTAGAGTATATGTACTAGCTATATAGTATGTCATGCTTGCTCATGCATATGAGTAGAGGTTAAAGATCTCTTTTAGAGGTTGTTTATTGATTGATTAATATGATATCTAATCTTGTTGCCAAGCTTGTTGACAACTACATTGACAGGAAACGATGGCGGATGGCGCCAAAGGAAATTCATGTTTAACCTTGTGGCAGGAAAAGGATTAATGGACCATGCAGATGAGTTTGCGTAGCAGGGTCGTACATTGCTAAAACAATCATGTCACAAGGGATGTTGTATGTGGCGGTATGTAAGTAAAGATTACATGGAAACGGTATTAGCTTATAGCTAGTTATGTGGCAACTTAATGATAATTCATTGTAATGATTTTATGACAATGGTTAAGGGATGGAATCCCTTGTAAGCCATTGAGTGAGGGGTGAAAACCCTCACGAGCGTTTAATAATAAGATTAAACGTTTGCTGGTTTTCACCCTACGGGGTTTCCAGGGTATATTGGTGTTGAATGGTGTGATTGTCTTTTGTGTCAGTTTGATGATGATGAATCCTTGATGTTGATGGTTCTTTATTTGATGGCATGATCATATTGTCCAAGTATGAGATTAATTAATATGTTTATGGAAATTATGAAATGGATGCAAGGATTCATGAGACAGTTTATGATATTACACTACCACAGTGGTGGTTAAAGGTTATGCAATGGTTATGAAACTTACTCTCTTTGATGGCAATTTACTTGATGTATTAATGAATACTCTATCTAATGGTTAATGATGAATTGTAGAGTTGTGAATTGGATAATTACTTGTGGTAATTTGTATAAAAAAATTCTAACTCCCTACTTTTACATGCGAGGTTACCGGGGTATGTTACACTAATACTGATCTTGTTAATGGCGTGGGAATCAGTGCACATTTGCCACTCACCTCCTTTCTTGGGAGCTAAAATAGTTGGAACTGAACAAGGGTTTAAACTCTCTCGAATGAGTCCTTTATCCAACAACACCTACACCTGCTTCCTGATTTCTTCATCATCCTTCGGACTCATTCGGTATGCAGCCTTGTTTGGCAAATTGGGTCCTGGAATAAAATCAATATGGTGACTAATGCTCCGCCTTGGTGGTAATTTTTCTGGTAGATCGTCTACCACAATATCACTAAACTCCTACAGCATGTGCTATATCTCTTTAGGTAAGTCAGTGACTTTAGTATGGATCAATATTGGTTTTGGCCTTCGCACAACTGCATATTTTACCTCATCATCCTCCATTTGTTGTAGGAAATCTTTTCTACCTAATAATAATGCTTTTGTCCCACTGGTTTCTGGAGCATCCTCTTCCTTCATGGGCACTAGCGTATGCTTTATCCCATATTTAACAAACTTGTAACAATTTGTTTCCCCGTCATGGACGACCTTCCTATCATACCTCCATGGTCTACCTAGCAGAATATGGCACACATCCATATGAATGATATCACAAGTCACCTTGTCCTTGTACTTGCCAATATGAAACTCTAATATGCACTGCTCATCGACCAATAGTTGGTGACCTTTCTACAACGAAGACACCCTATATGGAGTTGGGTGCTTCAACTTCTTCAAACCCAATCTCCCCACCATTTTAGTAGCTACCAGATTATCAGTACTTCCACTGTCTATGATTAATTTGCAACATTTCCCATGCGACTTGCACACAGTGTGGAACAATGCCTTCCTCTGTGTCTAATCAACTACTTCCTTAGTTGTTTTCAATAATACCTTGTTCAACACCAAGGCTTCCCCGATTTCTGGCATATTTTCCACCTCCTATGGTGGTGCCTCCGCTTCATCGGGTTGAGCGACATATGCTCCCCTCTGTCTAGTTTGTTCATTTTCAGGACATTCAAAGGACCTATGTCCCCACTTGTGACACTGATGGGCATTTCCTCTACCTCTACCATTACCTCTTCCTCACTGGTATGACATTGCTCCTCTGGTGTTACCTTCCCTTTTAGTCTATCCCTAAGTCTTTGAACTACTACCCTCTTCATTGCTGTTCCCAGTCCTACCTCTGCCACAACCATGCCCTCTTCTGGCATTCTGTTTCCTAGCAATCTTTTCCTCTGCCTTCAAAGTACTCTAATAGGCTTCCTCTATGGTCTTAGGGGAAAGAATATTGATTTCGTCTAGAATCTCTATCCATAGACCATTTACAAAACTCACTGTTTTCTCAGGGGCATCTTCAACATAACCATCTCTCATGTTTACTTTATAAAATTCTTTAGTGTATTCCTTTACAGTCATAATTCTCTGCCTCAGGTTCTGTACTTGTCTATAAAAGGAAAATTGATAATCTTTACTTAGAAATTTGCTCTTCATTATAGCAATCATCCTGTCCCATTTTTTAATCAATGGTTTGTTCAATCTCCTCCTTTCTGCCTGTACACTGTCCCACCATAGTGCTGCATGTACCTTCAACTTGGTGAAACACACCTGATCCTCTTGTCTTCGCTGATTTCTTCGTATTCAAATTATTTATCTAGTTCACTTATCCAGTCTAACAATACCTCTGTGGACAAACTGCCATCATAATTAGAGAGCTCTGGTCTTGGCTTGCTGCTAGCTAACAAAACTGACCTCAATAGTTTAATCTCTAGTCCTTCGTCATCTAACCCATCCGTCATGGCTGTGGTTTTGTCCTCACTGTCATCCCCACCTTCCGAATCTTTACGCCTTCCTGCTTCCACTGCTCCCAAACGTGCAGTTAAAATCCTAATTTCTTCTCGTAACCCTTCATCTGCTACTCTTCTGATGGCTCTTCCTCAACCCCTTCTTCCTACCTCCATCTTTACTGAGAGAAAGGAACAGTTTTCTCTGATAACAAAAAATTCGTGACGATCCCGAGGAGGGACACGTAGTAGCGACCGTTTAACTCTTTCGTTTTCAAATTTAAGACAGTGGCAGGGTTTTGGTGTGCGGTTTTAATGTGTTTTATGGCTTTCGGCCTGCCCTTCATACTGGCCTCGAGTTTTCGACCACGGTCTATCACACCTGCCAAGGGTATTTGGAATCCATTTTTGCTTTGCTGTGGTCTGGTTCGGCTCTATGGGTGCTCGGTGCTTTCGCCTAGTTCTTGTGGTGGTTTTTTAATGCTATGCCTTGCTTGTTCCCTGTGGTGGTTTGTTAGCATCGTGCCTTTGTTTGCTCTCTGTGGTGATTCACTTCGGTGGATCTTATAGGGTTTCAAGTCATTTTCCCACCTGCAAGTGTATTTATCTCTATCATTTGGCTCATACTTCATCTCTGCTATGTTTTGCGATGATTTTTTTCTTGATGTTGGGTCTGGTGATGATTCGGCTCTGCAAATGCATGTTCTCGCCTTGCTGCTGCATAGGATGGCTCAGTGAACTCGTTCTCGAGTAATCTTCTTGTTCCAGTTGCAATTCCTCCTTTCGTTTTTGAGGCTCTAACGTTCTGGCTCCTTGGTGAGCAGGCAAAATCCTCTCATGGCATTTATGTTGGGATAAACCCTCTGTTGCGGGTCTCGACTCTCATCCTCCATCACAAAATCGAACCTCCTCAAGGTAAATGCTCACTCCTCTCTTGGTGTTCTGTTCACTATGTTTTGGTCTCGTGGCCCTACCTAACTGCTGCCCTATTTTGTGGTTGTGTGCAGGCCATTCCAGGGGAACGCTGCTCCACGACTTTGTCCTTGGGATTGTTCGTTGGCTTAGGGAAAGCGTGGGTAGAGTCTTTCCGTGGCTATATCTTTCTTTGATTGCTTTGTCCATAATGGAGTATAACCCTTGGGGTTTCGATTCCTCCGTGTATGTGTGTGGTTTCAGAGGGTTTCATGCCTTCAGTGTTTGACTAGTATTTAGCCTATGAACTTTAATTTTTTTTGGTTTGCATGGGTAACCCTCCACAATTTTAGGGTTATAGATTTTGTACAGTGGATTGTTAAATGGGAAATGAAATGAATGTACAAGAATGCTTGAATGCTGAATATAAAATTAGCTAGTCTTTTTTTGTTGAGGAAAAGGAAAAATGTATTGTATATGTTGGTTTTGCCTTTGTATGATTCCCGGTTTGAGATGCCTTATGTTACAAGATTCTTGTCAATGCTATTCAGATTCTTAATGAGTTGTTTCACTCCCTTGCTTTCATTACAATGTCTAAAACATTTATGCACAAGGAAATAAAAAAACTATCATGCTTCCTTAATGTCAGGTTCTAGAATTGTTTACTTTTATAGAGATTCAATACAATTGTAAATTACAAATTTTGAGCTCTCTCTCTTCTCTGAATGGTAGCCCCTTAATGAGCTCTGGTTTTTTTTTTTTCAATGCATTATTAGCATTTTCTTTATAGTTGAGGAACTATTTCTCTGTTACCTTTCTGTCGTCTAACAGTTTCTTTAAACATGTTCCTAACTAATCATATCTTGATTTGCTTGCCTAATTTTAAAGAACAATTGGTGAGTCAGCCTTAATTTAAAATAAAACAAAATAAAACAGAAACTCAAAATGTTTTTCTTTCTGTCCAGCAAAATAAAAATAAAATAAAAAATATTTCCCATCTGTAGCCTTTTCACTCCTGCATCACTGCAATTGTGATTAAGGGGGAGTGCTCGAAATAATCATCCAAACCATCGCAATAAACACTCTTAGAGAGAAGCATTTTTGGAGGTTTCGTCTCTGTTTCAAGATGGAATGACTGAAGCCAAGCACAAAGAATTCTAAAACACAACAAAGAATTTAAAATATTTAATGTATTTTGCTAAATAGATATGGGAAGCATTCATTCAGACGACTATTGCCCACACTCCACAATCACAATCAACGACAACATAATATTAATTATTTTGCTCTGTCATAAATTAATTGTAAAATCGTATGTTAAGTTAAATATGAATGTAAAAGTGATTTTGTAAAGAGAGAGGGTAATAGAGTAAAATGATGGAGCAATTTCTGTGGGAAGTGTTTTGTTTTTACTTGGTGAATGAGCTGCAAAGTGGTGAATGTATTTGCAAGATTTAGGATGTGTGTTATTCTGTGTAAAGTGTTTTGTTTTTACTTGGTGAATGAGCTACAAACTTATGTGAATGTATTTGCAAGATTTAAAAATCAATCCTAAGTTTTATTTGCAATGCTCCAAGCTTTGACCTTTTGGTTTTGCAATAAGTGAATTCTGTGTATTTATTAAATCTCTGCAATAACTCTGAAATGTCCTTGAACTCAGCTTCGCGAATGCCATAGACCTCCCCGAAATTACCTCAGAAATAGCTTGGCCAAATATTTTACTCTGCCTCTCAGCGTAAATTTTTCTAACAAGATCTTATATTATATATTTTAAGGTGGAAGACATACTTCATGACTGTGTGAAAACTCTTTCGCACAGGAATATTTGACGAAATATTTGATGAATTGTTGATAAAAAATTTCCAACATGTTTTCAAGAATATTGTACGAGTTATTCTGGCATACGTGAATATGGAGCGGTAATAAATAAGGTTATTTAATGAATTCACAATTCATAACTCATCCACATCTCATTTATTTAAGACAAGTTTATTTCTTGAATGAGTTTTGGGACAATCTCACTTTGGGTTGTATGATCAATCTATCTTACTGTAACTTAAGATTTACTTGTGAAACTTGCAACATGGAAACAACATTTCAGATCACACATGCGAATGCCATACAAGTATACCATCTTCCCGCAATAGCCAACAACACTGAGGGATGCATATAACGAGAATACCGAGGGATTCAAGTTTCGTTTGGGCTTTTGTATGGCTGCCACGGAGCGACACTTCATATATGCCGAGGGATGAATGATGCATATCACGAAAATACTGAACGATTCAAGTGTCGCTTGGGCTCTGGTATATCATCTGCTCGCAGCAGTACTGAGAAATGGAGATCACGAGAATAATGGGGGATTCCAGTGTCGTTTGGGCTCTGGTATTGCTGCCATTGCTGCCATGGAGCGACAGTTCCTGCTCTGCAGGGACTTGCTGCTTAGCAGCTCGTCTTGTTAGCTTAGCACTTAAAAATTACCATACCAGATATAATAAATTTTCATCCGCCTGCCCAAATATTTTACTGGACACTGACAGAAAAAAAACCAGTTGATCTTTGACCAGATTGATGATTTTTTATCAAGACCAATTGATCTTTTATCAGATTAATAAAAATATGCACACTTTGTCGGATGATGAACGCCATCATGTATTGATCTTTTTCTATTTAAAAGTTTTTTTTCTAACACTAAAAAGAACCAATAAAATAAGTTGAGTATATTTGAAATCCAATCTTTATAATATATAACTAAAATTTCTTAAAGGTAAAGAGGTTTACAAAGCTTGAGGGCGGTTGATAACCGTCCTCATGCAACCAAAAGTATCATCTTTTCATGATACACGTTATCCTCCAAAGTTTCTATTAGTTCATTTCGATAACACTGCATTGAGTTTTTACTAGTGCATTGATAAAACTGCATGTTTATTTTTTCATTCAAGCCTTTTTATAATTTTATTAAAATATTAATATTTTTATTTTACAGAAATTTCCAAAATGTACAGCAGAGAATGTTGAAAAGAATAAAGTGACATTTGGAAAAATGGTTGAAATAGTTTCCATAAAGAAATACTCTTGACACTATTTTGGTTTCTTTGAATTACATAAAGAAATTAGAAGAGTAGATATGGGGTATAAATTCACTCAAACTGATTCGTATATTATTATTTTAAAATTAAAATATAAGTCATATAAATAGAACTCATGAAATCCAATAGATTTCAAACAAAAAGAATATTGTTAAAAAAATATCTCAATAATTTAATGTAATTAACAAACCAATTTTACTTATTTACTGATGTAAGCATTATTTCCATGCTCTACATTTAATGTTTACATTAGAGTACTACAAGAATCATAAATTACATAAAGTCCAATCTATGTTTTCATGAGCACTCACATCCACTATGGAATCTTGTAAACACTGCCTTATCTTCTAAATAATTTCAACTCCATTTAAAACATAACCTCTAACCATCTTTGATGAACTTACTTAATCAACAATGTTCACATACTTTATTCTGCCAAATTACATAACTAGTTGTAACTATCAAAAATAAATAACTATGGAGCAAAGTCAGCATAAAGTTTCACAAATGATCATATTACAAATGTATCTGTATATAAATTGGTAGATATCAATTTGTATATATTTTAATGTTAAAAGAAATTGAAAAATGAAATGTTATTATAATGGTAATAAAGAATTAGTTTAAAAGATAAATTCAAGTTTTCTGGCTTTATGTTGATGAACATTTAGTTAAATTTTACTAATTAACATAGATAAATTTATAAAAAATATCATTAAAATTATTAAAAATGCAATTTATTTGACTAGATAAATAAAAAATATTGTAAACACAACCATAAAATCAAAAGTTGAATATGCTTGAATCCAATCTTTGTAATATAAAATTAAATTTTCTTACAAGGCTTACAAAGCTTAAGCGTTGTTAATAACGGTCTTTATGCAACCAAACATATCATCTTTACAATACAATTTATTCTATTTAGATAACACTAGATTAAGTTTCTACTGGTACATTGACAAAACTACACCATTATTATTTCATTCTAGTTATTTATAATTTTATCAAGTATTGATGGTTTTTTTTTTTTTTTTTTGACAGAAATTCCCAAAATTTACAGCAGAGAATGTTGAAAAGAATCAGGTGACAAACAATGGCTGAAAGGCTTGCAGGAAGGGATGCTTCCCGGCACAACTTTCACTTGGCTGGATTTACCATCAAGGAACCACCAAAGTAAAGAATTTATATGGGTTCTCTATCTGTGAACATCACAGAGTCCACTTGTGGCTTTTCCGGAAATCGTATTGTTATGATTACAAAGATTTCACGTCGATGTACTCAGAAACACCTCCTCTCTCTTCCTGCAAAGACGCCGTCTGACAATTTTCAACCTTTTTCTCCGCAAACAAAGCGAAATCGTCGGTCTTTAGGGGCTATATCATGACTTTAGAATTTGGAATATAGTAAAATGGTTTGCTTATTTAACTTTTAAAACCAGCCAGAATTGAGTTAGTTAATATTGTTTCAAGTTATTATCTAAAAAACCATAAAATTTAATGGTAAGTGTGGGTTATTTATAATTTTGAGGAACAATGTGAATTAATCTATTTTGGACTTTCTTGAAATTTTAATTAGAAGTAATAATTTTATAGAAACAATATTATTACAGAGAAATAAGTTAGTGTTTTAAGCAAAAAGTTAATGTTAAACTCTAAATTTCTTTATATTCAAAATTGTAGAAGTAGGAATCTTAAGTTCAACACTATAATTTGCAAGAATACACTGCAAAATAACATACAAAAAATTGGTGTACATTAAAAAAACATTTAATTTGCTAATTTCAAAGTTCAATAATCAAACCAAATAGTAGGGAATGCAGCATTATTTGTTTATGAAAATTTCATTTCTAAGTGTCTCAAACTCATATTTGACTTTTAATGAATGTGTAAATTTTACAAATAATTTATAAACTTTACTCAGGTTTTTGAAAAAATTTATAATCACATTTTTATTTTATAATATTATTTTTAGTATATATATATATATATATATATATATATATATATTACTTTGATGTATTAAATGTGAAATTATCTTTATATATAGGTTAACTTTTATATATAATATTAACATATACCATCCATTTAATATTAAAAGTATCCAAAATTGTTATGTCACTACTTAAATAAAATATTCCTAAGCTATAATGGGAAATTTTTCACAAAATCTTTTTTAAGTCTTTCGTCCCCTGCCTTATAAATCTTTATAGCTCTTTGGTATGCTCTTTGAACATGTCTTTTCAAAATGAATTATGTGTTCCTTCAATATTATATAATGTTTTTCTTTGAACATTTTTATCTACCTTAAATACTTACCTTGATTTTATAGACAACTTGTGTAGGAGTCATATATGGCCTTGATATATCAACTTGTGAAATATGCAAGGTAAAAAAATATAAACATTTGTAAATGCATTAGCTATCTAAGAATATATACAACAAACAAAAATCAATTGATGCCATTTGTTGTGGAAATTTTTGTTATAAATAATATTAATGCAAAATATAAATTTCATTGTTTTAACTAAACACTTATTGAATCTTAACTTTTTGAATTCAACTATAAAAATCTCCTTAGAAACTTTAACATCATGAATTTTTTTCCAAAAAAATATATTAATATTGGAATAACTTTTAATAGAGTTTATTCTAGGTTAACACGATTTCTTCATCTTAAAAAATAGGCTAATGTAAGAAAAAGTTTTAGTACACTTTATACATAACATTTAATGATTAAAAAGGTTACTAAGGTACCACGTTGCTATTATAGAAAACACTATTATTTGATTGATACATGATGCTGCCAAATTAACATCATGACATATTAGTGCTAGAACAAAGAGATATATTTTCACATCAACCAAAAAAACATGCACTTCACATCTAATTTTAACTTATAAAAAAATGATAATATAATAAGTAATGTATCATAAATATTATGTTTTGTCTCATCACATGATATTATTCACCACTCATTAAACAAATATATTTTTAAAATTAGGAAAAAATTAAACTTGATAGGTTATCTATCTTAAACCTTTTGTGTGCCATCATCTAAGTTTAGTCACCATTCACTCAACACACTTTGGGTGAGAAAATAAAATAATTATTAAAATGGAAAAAAATTATCAACCGAATTTAATCTAATTAAACATTATTTTATATGTAAATGGGTGAAATCCAATAAAATAACCCTTAAGTTATAAGTAATCAATTATCTTTATGGCCGAATAGTTTAAAAAATAATCCTATTATTTTTTCTTATTTATAATATATTATTTGTTTTTGGCCCAATAGTTTAAAAAAATAATCATATTATTTTTTCTTATTTATAATATATTATTGTGTTTTTTAAATATCATAGTATTCTTTTTATATTAGTTACAATTCTTACATTTTGCATTAAAAAAAATAAAAAAGAAAATAAAGGAAATTAATTGTTGTTAACCTCGCTATGGCGTGTGATTTTCATAGCTACCTTTTCAAGCGTTACTTTCATACCTAATGCGTCTGCAATATAATCCTTTTCCTTGGTCTGATTCTGGATTACATGCATATGCATTTCCCGTCACTAAGTTAAGGAGTTGTCTATAATGTCACTTTTTGGAGATTCCGGTGACAAAATCCGGCGGAAGAAATGAGGTTAAATCTTGATTTTTAGCAGTTAAAATGGTTTTTTAACTGCATATTTGGATTCAGCGCCCTGAAAAACCCCTGGGAGCCATTGATTGTGCAGAAACTAGCTATCAAACTTGGGATTCCATTGAAGTGCTGCCGAATTTTGACTGGAAAAATCCGCCGGAAAAACTTTCAAAAAGTGGCATTATAGACTACTGTCTAAATTAAACAATGGGTTAATATTTAATATAAATCATTTAATTGAATCAAAATTCAGAAAATATACCTTTATAATGGTAAATCCTCAACGTTATAAAAAAATTAGACGTTAGAATATGTTTTTATATTTGGAAATTAAAACGTAATATTATTCCTCAATTATATGGCAAATTTCGAGTATCAAACTAAAATGAGGGGCTTTAAAGCGATAACTGTGTTTTGATTTTGTTTTGTTGTCAGGTGATGGATGTTTTTGTTTTCTTGTGAAGTAAAAGAGGCATTTATATGAATTTTCTTTTAAATTGTATTTTTTATATTTAAATTGAATCTATGCGATTTTTTATGACTGTTTTTCATTATATTGGTTATTAATTTTATAATATTTATATTATATATATTTTTTATTTCTTAAATCAATTAATGTAACCCTGCATTTCGTTTTTTTTCAAAAAGAGTATATAAATGAAATTCAAATAAAATTTTAAAAATTTAACTAATATTGATTTAACTAATATTGAATTAACTAATATTGATTTAACTAATATTGATTTTTAAAATTTAACTAATATTGAATTTTAAATTTTATATATATATTATATATATATATATATTATATTATAAATTGGATATATTATTTTTAGTGTTGTGAATGTTTAATTATAATTATGATTACGTTAATTAATTAAAATGATGTATTTTTTGTGTTTTTTAATTTTAAATTAATTATATATATATATATATATAATATATATATATATATATATTATATATTATATATATAGATATAGATATATTATTTTTAGTGTTGTGAATGTTAATTATAATTATGATTATGTTAATTAATTGAAATGATAATGATGTATGTTGATAAACCTTTTTCATAAAGAGAATTATTATAGAGGCTATATCTACACGTAGTATGAGGAGAAGATTCATTGTTTTATGAAATTAAAACCAAATATCTTACTCAAAATTTGTTAATTGTCTTTTGATTCAACTAAACAATGAAATTAAAACGAAATATCTTACTAAAAAAATTTTAATCGTCTTTTGCTTCAACTTTTTATTTCTCATATATTTGGAGATCTAGATTTGCAATCTTTTTAGGTTAGTAGAGACACTTTGATGTCCAATTTTTCTATTTATAATTGATGAAAGTATTTTAAATAAGAAAGAAAATGGATGTAGGTATTGTTTTTGGAACCATTACAATCCTTCGAAACACCAGAGCATGGTCATGGTCTTGAAAATAATGTAAGTGATATGGATGAAGTATATATTTAAATACTTCTTTATGAATGTTAAATAGATTTTACCTATAATTTGGTTTGAGATTCATAATTATATATCTATTTACTATTTTGTGTCTAGAATAAGGAAAATGCATCTCCTCAAAGCCATCCACATATAATATATAGCTAGCAAGTGATGCAGCCCGAGCCACATTGTTTGCAACCATTATGATGTTCAACTCGTCTTCAAGGGGATTTAGGAGAAGTAAGTTGTATACCCTATACCATAGCTCATAATTATTTGACATATACTTTATTATACATTATAATTACATAGTTTTTCAATGCATTGTGTATTCTTCCATTTTGCATGGTCACCATCTATTCATTATATCCAACCATTTTTCATTTTATTGATCCATTTTTTTAATATGTTGATATGAATTTGCATATTTATTGATTATGTTCTAACTTTTGCAGAAGGAAAAAAGGGAAAATGATGTTGAGATGGTGAAAAGAACTAAAATTACATCAAAAGACTTGGAAGCATGTGGGTTCAAGTCTCCAAGAAAAAACATAGAGCATATATGCTCAACTAGTATTTCTCTTACTAAGCCCACTAGGCTTGTCACTTTTAGAACTAAAACAACTCACTGTTTAACTTGAATACATTTAGGAATTTAATTAGTGTTTTGTGTAACCAGAAGTTTCTCATTTTGTATTGAATATTATATTTTTGAATGATAGAGTAATTTTTCTCTCAATATGGAATGATATATTAGAGAACTGTATTGAAAGCCCACTAGGCTTGCCACTTTTAGAACTAAAACAACTCACTGTTTAACTTGAATACATTTAGGACTTTAATTCGTGTTTTGTGTAAAAATAAGTTTCTCATTTTGTATTGAATATTATATTTTTGAATAACAGACTAATTTTTCTCTCGATATGGAATGATATACTAGAGAAGTGTATTGAAAGCCCACTAGGCTTGCCACTTTTAGAACTAAAACAACTCACTGTTTAACTTGAATACATTTAAGACTTTAATTAGTGTTTTGTGTAAAAAGAAGTTTCTCATTTTGTATTGAATATTATATTTTTGAATGATAGACTAATTTTTCTCTCAATATGGAATGATATATTAGAGAAGTGTATTGAAATTGTACGTACATTTTGTCTTATATGAATGATACATTTTAAAAGAGTTTCATATCAACTATACTTATGATATATTTTTTGTTATTTTACTAAACTTCATGAGGTAAATGTCCATGTAACACCCCTAAGTGACAACTGAATTACCAATAATTACATTTACCTTTATAATTACATTTACATTTTGCATGTGGAAATTAGAAGAACTTGTGTTATCATTTAAATAAACTCTAACCTCCAGACAGTTAGAAGAAACAATTACACCCCTTTCCCCTTGGAGATAAAAGAGATTCTCAGTGGAAAGAAAGGGGTTTTGTTTTTCATTGTGGAGAAAGGGGAGAAAAGAGGGATTGGGAAACATAGGAAGTATGTTACCCATCAGAGTGGTCCTAAGCTAGTGAAGACTAGTGGACAGACTCGTTTAAGAGATCAGAAGGGACATACTGAAATAAGGTCTTAAGGTCTTCCACGAATAAGGTCTTAAGGTCTTCCACTAGACAATAACTGAATCATCTATCTGGAGGAGAAGCTTGAGGGGAAGAAGCACACATAATTTTCCTTCTCAAGATTGGGAGGAACGGTATCAGCCCTGTGGAATTTGAGAGATTGAAAACTTACAGATAAGTATTTTTGCATATATATATATATACTTAGTTAGGAAATAACTGGTATAGTCTATGAATGAAATGTGATGATTGTATTATTTATTGTTTAGGAAATACCATTATGGAAAGTCATGTTGCAAGGAAATAGTACTTAGTCTGAACGATTATAACGTAACTAGAATTATAGAAAGTTTAGTAGCATGTAGCTGGAAAATGGAATTTACATGAAGTAGTCAAATTTATGGTCTTACTTGTTACCTTTATTTCATAAAGGTATATCAATCTGTGATATACATTTAATTTCAATTTGTGGAAAGCAAGAATAGACCAAAATAATAGGACCCAAATAAACATCCAACTTAATAACAAGCTATTCTAAGCTCTCAAATTAGTTATCAAAAATAACTATACTGGACTGGAAACGATAACTAAATTGAAAATTGGTAATTATTTCAATAATATAAATCTTGTAAAGATGTCTTGTTAAACCAGAAACACAAAGGATTGAACTCAAATAAAATTTAGATTAACTAAATTATAATATTAACTCTAAAAAGTTCCAAATTCTAATATGAATACAAAACCCTGAAAACAGAAATGATACACCATTTGAACTAGCCACCATATAGGCATTAAATGCCTTATGGCAACCATATAGGCATTAAATGCCTTATGGCAAGCTGGTTAGTTGTTGCCTTGTTGCCCCTCCTATCAATATTCGTTTTTATAAATCACAGACGTGTATGACTTCACAATTATAATTGTTGTCCTTTCTAAAATTGAAAGCCACCGTAGAGTTAATGGGATGGCTCAAATTTTTTAATTGAATTAGGATATATACCTATATACTTAAATTCAATACAACATTAATCTATGATATAAAAAATTTAATTTTATGTTAATACATTTTATTTTTAAAGTATCATTTAAAGATAACTAAAGAAGTTAGGAATATGACTGTGGAAAATGAGGAAGTGTATAACAATAATCTAGAAATGTATTCTTGTTTGAGAAGTATCAATTGTTTAAGTGTAACCCAAAGCAAGTGTATCAATTTGATAGGTAAAGTGTTGTGGATATCTTATCAAGTGATTAAGTGTAATATAAAGCAAGCGGATGAATTTGGTATTAGTTAATTTGATTCGTAAATTATTGTGAATATTTTATTGGATAGTTTATCATAATAAATTTGACAAAAATAATATTTAAAAACTCAAAATCTATGTTATGAAGTTTATTTTCCCTAAGATTTTGGATTTATAAAGTTATTGGTTTTGATTTATTTCTGCAATGTGTAGAACATAAAAAATTAAAATATACAAAGATAAAATTACTCAAAACCATAAGAACACCAAATATACCTTAGAAACTCTTTCAGGGAAAATCCAACTGAAAGTGAGTCTGCTCTACTCTATATTTTTTTGAATGAAAGTAGATTCAAGTAGAAAGGAGTGAGTCATGGGGCTTGTGGGCTGCTACAATATACAAACCCTCTCTATTTTTTCTCACTCTCTATCTACTCTCCATTGCTTTTTTCATCTATGGAACAAAATGCACTCTAATAGAATGGAAAAGCCATGTTTCTCCTAGTGGTTAACTTATAGCACATCCCTTTAGCCCAATAGTGGTTAAGTTTGACTCCTTAAACTCTTAACTAGAGTTATAATAGTTACTTGTCTAATTCTTCATCATGATTGTGTGGATAACTCATTTTCCATGAATAATGGGTCATGGAAAAAAATGAAGGTCAAACTCCAGGTGGAAAAACATTTTCAGATAGACTCTAATTAAGGTGATTCTTGTGCCACTCAAAAGGTAACTATGCTTAGAATGGAAGTATGTGGTGCAATGCTTAAGAGGTAAATTTTTATCCCTAGAATTATCTATTTAATGCCTAAAATGGCTTTCAAAAGGTTTGAGACCCCATTTCACCAAACTCAGACCCACTAATAAAAATGGTCTCTTGACTTAACTCATTCATATTTTCTACTCTAAAATCATAAATATGGAGGACACTATAATATAATTATCCAATATGGATCACACCTCTCCATTTTTGGAGGTGTTTCTTCTGAAAAAGCTTCTATTGATTGAGGTGATATATTTTTTTTCTTAACATTCTCTTGAGTCCACCATTATATGCCAAAGGTCATGTTTCCCTAATATTTTAGGTTTGGACCTTCTTTACAAAAATGTATCTTTTATCATCTACACTTGATCATCTAGTGCTAAATCTTTTATACAAAGGACTTGTTCCTCTACTTGATCTATCATGGAAGGTTGATAGTGCAACAACCCTCCTCCCACACTTACCCAAGCTTACCAGTTAATCAGGGTAAATATGTGACAAAGATTTACTATGGTATGATGAAACTCCCTAAGTATAGTTAAGGAAATGGAACCGACGAACCAAAATTTTACAAACCTCCCTCGGGTACTACAGGACCCCCATGAGCTAACCAACCACCCTAGGTGCCTAACCTCTGAGTTAACTTACCTTTTGATTCACATGAGCTCTTAGTCACACCCTTAACAAGGAAATTTAGTGGTTAAGACCCTTCAGTCGCTCCCATAAGAATACACTCCAACAATTGTAACCTTTTTCACTAATTGTTGTGCCAACAACCCCAAAATCAGAGCCACTTTCTTAGGGCTAGCACCTAGGCCTCTGCCTAGAACATAATGAAACAATAAGGAATGATAAATAACACAGAGTCAAAGCCTTTAAATCAAAACTTCATCAAGGACTTAAACTGACGCATCCTAACCATGACACACATTTCGTGAAACACATCATGGACATGTATTGTACATAGCATAAATACACATATGAACATAAGGGCCTCATACTTATTTGAGAATTATCAAAAGGGTCCAATGCCTTCTCACAGTAGTTGCATTATCATCTATTAGTTCATACATTCATTAAACATTCATTTACTAATCAAAACATAATGAGAGCCATACTTCAATTTTGTCATTAACCATGCATAAATTAACCACCATATAACCAAAATGATAACAATGATAGAAAAACCATCAAAGCCACTTAATAACAAGTATAAATAATCATAAAATACAAGGGAAAAGAGCTCTTATTGACATATTCAAAAGCCAACCAAGTTAGGGACTTCCATGAACCACTCGACCATAGATTAGGCTGAAGCAAATCTTTCTTCATTCAATCACCCCCATGATATATTCCAAGAATGAATGTGGGACTCACAAGAAAACCAACCATGGCTCCTTAGGATTTACTGTGTATCCTGCCATTACTGGTCAAGAAATTCCTAAGCCCAAAACCATCATCTACACAACCAGGATTTACCATGCGTATCGCCATTATTGGTAAAGAGATTCCTAGGCTAAAACAAGGAAATATACACTACATGATTTACCACAATTCTTCCATTACCGATCAATGGATCACTAGGCCTCTAGGAATTTTCTTAAGATGACCTCACTTGGTTCCAAAACCATCCAACAATCCATCTCAAACAAATAAAAGAACGCCATCACACCATGGCTATCCAAAAATGGCAAGACAAGGCTAAAGCATTGTCACACCTAGAAAAACCCATGTAAATGACAACAAGAGAACCAAATACACTCATGCATGTACCATAACTAGCCTTATATCTTTCTTTTGACTTTTTTTGCATCTCTTTTACGTATAGATGGATCTCTATGATCTTTTCAACAATTTTTTCTACCCTTAGTGAATCCCCTATAAGATCCTCCCTCACTCTTCCTTGTTACCCATATCCAATATCAAAAGGTGAAGGTGAAAATATCCAAAACAAGTTTCAAATGGATACTTACTTGTAGAAATGTGGACTACTCTATTATAAGAGTGTTATATATAAATTAAATTTTCATATAAATAATTCAAGTGTTTTTAATTATAACCCCTCAAAAGTTTCACCAAATTCATGTTGAATACTTCTATTCTCCCATCTATTTGTGGATAGAATGTTGTAGATCTATTCAGCTTTGTGTCTATCCTCCCCCACAATGTACTCCAAAATGCACTTAGAAATTTATGTCCCTATCTGAAATGATGCTCTTCTATATCCCTAAGTGCACCTGTCTAAAGATCAAGTTCATTGCTTCTTATCGACTTATGGTCTTTTTAGAGGTCATTATGACACACATCTTGTTGAACCTATCAACCAATAGAAATGGGTAGTCATGACCCTTCTTACTTGTTGGTAAACCTCCCACAAATTCCATGGACATGTTGTCCTAAGGATAAGTGAGTATAGGAAAGGGATGCTATAGACCCTATTTCCTATTACTTGTTATTCTAGTACAACAAAGAATGCATCATCTTGTGAACCTAGCTACGTCTTCATGCATCCTAGACCAAGACAATACCTATGCAAGTTTTCCATTGTCTTCCCTCACCAAAGTTCCCTACAACATTCTAGGTGTTTACCTATTTTATCAACTCCATTCGCTCACATTTAGGAACACATAATTTATCTAATATATAGATTAACCCATTCTAAAGATGGTAGTCAACTCTATTTTCACCATCATGCACATGGATCTGGCTCTGAAACTGTTGAAAAACCTATTTGAAATCGTCATACCCTACATATGATTCTTTATATTCATCATGGGTGAAAGGGTCCACGTGAATTAGAGTGCTTAAAATTGTGGTATTTTATGTGGGTGGCCTTGAAAACATGCCAAGAAACTTGTTTGTGTTGCATTTGATATACATGGTTACTAAATTAAACTACTATAGTAACTCCTATAATGTTTGGTTTGTTGTAGCTTTCTATGGTGATCAATGTGGATAATTGTATCATTTCCCATCAAATAGTGTTTCCACTTCTTCACATCTTGCACCAAGGCATAGAGCTCCTTATTGTAGGTAGGGTAGTTGAGAACCATACAATGAAATACTTCATAATTGTAGCATGAAAACTTTCCTTCCTACATCAAGACCACTCCCATAACATGCCAAATCTCATCTGTGTCCACTTAGAAGTGATATTGCTTCAATAATTCCAAAAACAGTGCTTGACTGACCTTCTTCTTTAACTCTTCAAAGGCCCTCTAATAAACATTTTCTCACTGAAATCTCTTGCCACTCACTTTTATGGCGCAAAATGGTGCTATTACTATTGAAAAAAAAGGGTATGAATTTCTTGAGGTTCCCAATCCATAAACTATGATGGATATTCCACTGGACAATTCATCACAATGAATATGATAAAACTATATTAAAAATCTGAAATATGCCCTATTAGGGTTTTATATCTCTTTATGTTTCTCGATTTGTAGATTACTATAATTGTGTATACTTGCAAACTAAAATTATGCATAAAATATAAAACAATGAAATAAAGACTCAAACCATGATTTGAAACAAGATATGACTTGGGAAACCCTTTCGAGAGAGAACCGAACCAAAATGTGAGGGTGCTTTACTCTCTTTCTCTAAATAGACAATGACTGAGTACAAAGAAGTATGCCCTGTTGAGCATGGGCTACTACAATGCAAAAATACCCTTTTTGTGCTCTATCTCCAATCCCTCTCGATTATTTTTTCTCATCTATGGAGCAAATGCACTTGAAATATTGGAACCATTTTTCCTCTCAGTGGTCTAGTATCCTACATGTGGTTAGGTTTCATTACCTCAACGCTTAACCATAGTTATAATAAGAACTCTTATAGAGTCTTATTCATCACAATTTTCCATTAATAATGGGGCCAAACATGGTATCCTCTCAAATTATGTTAGTGAAAATAGTAAGGTCAACTTCTGATGGCATAAATTTTTCAAATAGAATTTGATTGATGAAATTCTTACATCGTTGGAAAGGTCTCTATGTGTAGAATTAGAAAAAGGGTGTGGTGCTAAAGTGGATATTTTTACCCCAAAAAACATTGTTTCATACCTCAAAATGCTCCCAAAAGGTTTCATACCCTAATTTGCTGAACTAAGTCCCACCAGTAAAAATTGTCATGTGAGTTGATTCCTCAATTTTCTCCACTCTAAAAGCATCAAGACAGATGAAAAACAATATAATCATCCAAGAAAAGTCACACCTCCCCATTTTGGGAGGCATTTGGTCCCCAAAATATTCTACTAAATGAGGTGAGGAAATGTTTCCTCCACCTTCTCTCGGGTATACCATTTAGCTTTTCTTAGAAGTTATCCTTTCAACCCAATATTCCAAAGTTCATGTTGCTCATGTCTCATAGTTATAGACCTATTTTGTAAAAAAATATCTTCTATCAAATTTTCCTAAGCATCTAGTGCCAAATCCACAACCTAAGGTAGGACTTGTTCCTCTTCTTAATCTAGAATGGAAGGCTCATAGATTTTTACATTTTCCATATTCAAAACTAAGTAAATGTGCATGTATGGTGGTAGAATAAGTTTATAGGAATTACCGCCCACCTTTTCTAGTATCTCAAAGGAACCATACCATATATCCTTTATTTTCTTACCAAGACCCTGCAACCTCTCCTTATTCAATTGTAACCTTACTATGTTCCTCCCTTGAATGATTTCTCTATTCTATTCTAATCATGTCTAGCCTTATATTTTTCATGTGACTCATCTAATGTCTCTTGTACTTATATATGGATCTCCTTGTTCTTATCTACAATTTTTTTAGCCCTCAAGGTATCCCTTGTAAGATCCTCCCTCACTCCTCCTTGATGCCCGTATGTAATATCCAAAGGTGAAGGTGAAAAATATACAAAACATGCTTCAAAAGAGGACTTACCTATAGAAGTGTGAACTGCACTATTATAAGTGTGTTGTATATACACCATATTTCCATACCAGAGCTTCAAATGATTCTGATTATAACCCCTCAAAACTTGTACCAAATTCATGTTGACTGCTTTCGTCTTCCCATATATCTATGGATGGAATGTTGTAGACCCCTTCAACTTGGTGTCCATTTTCACCCATAATGTACTCCAAAATGTAGTGTGAAATCTCATGTCTTTGTCTATAATTATGCTCTTTGGTATCCCAAAGTGAAATCAGACCTATCCAAAAAACAAGTTTGTTGCTTCTTGCACACTGATGGTATTTTTACAAGCCATCAAAATACACCTTTATAAACTTCTCAACTACCAAGAACATGTACTCATGTCCATTCCTATTTGTTGGTAAACATCCCACAAAATCCATGGAAATTATTTCCCAAGGATGAGTGAGTGCAAGTATGTGTTGTTTAGGTAAATCCTCTCTACGGACATAGACAATCCCTCTAGCCCAATGAGTGGGTATGGAAACCTAAGTGAAAATTTACTAGACACTTTACTAAGTTGCAATTGAAAAGAGAGACGAAGAAGATGGCCTACCTCATTTTGATGCTATCTCGATCTCCTTTGTTGAAGACCTTGAATCACTTGTGTCACGGGCTTGTTTCTGCTCCTCTCAACATTTATGCACCTCCATAAGAGATCAAGACACAACAAATCATGCAAATACAAATAGCATATTCAAAATAAATCTACTTAACTAATAAAGGAATGTTAAGATAGATGATACATGAGCATACACATCAATGGAAAATGAACCAACAGTTCTATATTAATAGAAGATAAGGGGAAGCATATAACCAAGCCTTGATGTTGATATGATCTCCTTGAATGAATGTCCAAGTCCAAGCTAAGATCTCTAAGCACTCCTTCTCCAAGCCAAATGAGTATCATATAGGAGCAATCTTAACATAAGCGTGCAAATAGACATAGACCAATAGACCAACACCAGACCAATCATTTGGGAATGGGAGAGGATGAATATATAGGTTGGGAAAGGGAGTTAGGATCTCTCCAAATATAAGAGTAGGTCCTCATCTCAAGGAGGTAGCTCATAGGGATAAGACAAAGAGGCCAAGATGGGAGAACTCGACCTCATCTACGCTGAAGAGCCTCCATCTCACTGCTCTGGAAGCTTCTAGATCATGAAGCTTCTCATCCTCTTTGGGAAAATTGCCTTTTTGGGATCATTGCAAGTATAGAAGTAAACGTAGCGGTGCCATCGCGGGTCGACTATAATACAACATGAGATCATTCATGGTATTTAGTCTCATAAGAGAGATCACTCTCAAATTAGGGTTTAAGAGTTATTTCCTTTAGGGGAAGCTCAAGGCATTTCCTAATAAAATTCTTAGGGAGGATCTGAGCTGGATATATGAATGAGTACATTGCATAATGGCCATGTTTTAGGCACTTCAGATTATGTCATGGGGAAGTGCAGGAGGTGTGAAAAAATACTATGTAATAGATGTCCCCTATATCATGAAGGCGGAATGAGGACTGATGGTTGAGATGCTTTATGAGCTTTCACAAGGATGGGGACAAATAATGTCAGGGGACCTGCAAATAAAGGACGCATATACATATACATATCTGATACCAAAACATGAATCCACGGTATGGACGTAGAAATCAGAATGATAAGGACTATATGAAAGGATCCATGGCATGGGTGCAACCATCTAATATAGAAGGATCATATGTAAATCTAAGATCCAAGGCATGGATGCAGCCATCCGATATAGAAGGATCATCATCATAAATATAAAGTCCCATGTTATGGTCACATCCATCTGTATAGCAGAAACATGTGTAAAATCATGAATAACACATAACTCCATGCAAATTAATTCATATCATACAAGACTCATGGTCTTGCGCTCCATCCTAACCTGATCAAAGTACGAATTCTAACATGTGAATGAATGTGTCGAAATCGAACATGCTAGAAAACTACTCGATTACCGGCCAATCATGTGGACCACTAACATACACGCGAAAAACCACCAATAATGACAATCGCTCTCAAGATACAATATTACAATCTTTGAATGTGACAATTATGCTGAAGTCGAACAATTGTGGAATCACCCAATAGAAGGTCAATAGTAAAAACCTGTCGTCTGATGAGAAGAACTTTTCCATTAAGGCATGCAAGCTCTAAGGTACTGAAAGGGAATTTTTAAGCCGTCTTCCTAGATAAGGAGCTAAAGTCGATAGGAAGTGACTCATCGAAGGAGGGTCATAATGAGTCCCCCATCATCAACACAAAACAAGGAATAAAGTGGAATGAAATGAGTAGGATCCAAGACTATAGAAAAGATTCAGACAATGTATAGGTAATAGGCTACAGATGGGACTTCTCTTGAACATATTAGCGACATGAATCTGGAGTGTGGCAGAATATGACTCAAGATAGGACCAAGGGTCATAATTACAAAGTGGAATAGTTAGATGAGAGGCAAAATGGATCACCCAAACCCAGAAGGAAAAGTGACTAAGTGAGGATGTCCCAAACCTGACATGAGAAATAGATGAGTGCCATGTTCAAGAGCAACATGTTGCCTACGCAAGAGATGTTTAACTTTCACTTTTTCCCCACTATTTCTAGTGAGTACCTCTTTAGTTTTACACAAGCTGGAAGAGGATACCATATGCTTGTCATATAAGGTCACCCTTCGGATGAATCCATCCTAGTAAATTTTATGAATTCTATGAAGAAGAAACTCAGTCTCATCATGGTGACGAGTCTTTTTTCGTTTAATTTTTACGAGTCTGACAAAAGAGTAACTCGGTGTCTTTTTCATATCTAGAGAGTTTAAAAAAGAGACAAAAAAATAAAACTCCATCAGGGTCCTTTTCGTAATTTGTCTCTCGAAGCCGAAAAGGTAGAAAACAATATTCGAGAGAACCTCTTGACCATGTCGACCAAGGTGTACCTTTTTCGTAAATAGTCAATCTCGCCCTGAAAAAGGGGTAAACATATACTAATATGATGTCAATTCATTTAATTTAATTATTTTGAAAAAACAAGTACTTGATGATCTTTTCATATTTCAAGTCATAAAAGATCTGAAAGATGACTCTTCCTAGAGGAATGAGTGGTATCAAAGGATAGCAACTCATTTCGGTAATGATGGAACTGCTTAAAACATTTAATGGTCAATAGTCTGGCTAATAATACCACCCATCACAAATGTTCCTTAGGAAAAGGTAAGACAACCAAGTGAAAGCATATGATCAGCCAAAGAGATTGTGACGATGGAATGAACAAACCAAGGATCATCTGGAAAAAGTCAAGTGATAAAAATGGCAATCACGAGATGTAAAGTGGGAATGGTTTCATTTTTACACAATATTGAAACAACGAAAACTATGCTTGAGTATACTTGAATATGGTTTCATTTTTCACAAGCTTGAAACATGAGAAAAAACTATGCTTGGATTTGGTTTCAATTTTACACAAGCTTGAAACAAAGATAAAATATGTTTGAAATAAGTTTTCATGCCCCCAACAAAATAACTCAATTCTAGGTACATTCCCCCCAAGCTTCATTTCATTCACCTAAGTGGATGGAATGAAGGTTCACTTATGAGATCAAGTGAAAGACTTGACTGGGATTTTACGAGATCTAATTAAATACTTGAATTGGAAGGGGATTCATTTTTTAATGAGCTTGAGACAAGAAAAGAACCATTCTCATGACACCTATTCCATTTTGTAATGAGGCTGACATAGTAAAATAACTATCCTCATAGTCCTTGTTTCATTTTTTAACAAGCTTGACACATGACAAGGAACAATCCTCCAGACCCTTTATCACAACCCAAAAGATGCCATGGCTTTCAAGATGTTCTCATCAGATGGGAGAACAACACTCTGGAATGGATACATGCCCAGGGATCCAAATGAAAAAATGGGCTCCAATGCCCCTAATACATGGTGCACTAGATCATCAGTAGATGTGGACATGGAACAGGTGGCCAAGTAATTAACTTATGGCAAGGGTGATACCACTTGCACATAAGAACAATTTAGGGATGATGGTTGAGTGGGGGCTGATTTAGGACCAATGAATGTAAGTTGATCAATAATCATAATGCTTCCTTCATGCAAGAAACACATCACTCGAAAGAGACAAGATATAAGAGCTCCTATGACATAAACTTAGTCACAACCAAGAAGTAGATTAAAATCCAACAGGCCTTGGGCAACCATAACATCTATATAGACAATATTTCCTCCCAAAGTAATAGGAAACTTAGGAAGGATCCCTAACAGTTGATTGGTTCCTCTGTTAAAAGCTAACAAATTATGGGTGATGGGGATAAGCTAAGGAGAACCCAAACCTTTCCAAGCAGTTGAGGACAGGATGCTAACAAATGCACCCTCGTCGATGAATGTGCTAGGTACGGCCATATGGTAAGCATGTACTGTAATATGTAAAGACACATAAGATGAAAGGTGATGTCGTTCCAGTCAAATCCAATCAAAAGAAGTGACTAAACTACCCGGAGGGGGTGTCGTAGGAATGTGAGAGCTGACCTCTTGCTCTATGGGAATAGGAGAACTACTCTCATGAACCTCAGGAACATTTCGATTTCCCTCTAGTTTATTTGAAATTGAAGAAACGAGAAGAACATGAGTAGTAATCTCTACTGAAAAGGTACGGTTAACTGAAGGTGGAGCCAAGTCTACCATTTTATCAACCAATGGTTGGTCGAGAACGGACTCATGAGAATCACTTTCAGAGAGAACGAGGTTGACCAAAGTGGGTTTTGATAAATCACTTGATAAATTAGCAAAGGATCAGGGGAAAGATTTCGATACCCAGTCGGAATATGAGGTTGAGAAATTGTAAGGTTTTCCAACTCCTTGGAATCTTCATCCATAAGAGGACGAAGTTGAATGGGATGATTACCTTCACACAAGTTACATGGAAATTTGACTTTTACCCTTTCCCCATGGGATTTTCTAGTTGAAGGTTTATCACTAGCATGATTGCCAGAGGCTAATGACAAAGGTCGATGTGAACCTGTGGACCACACTTCTAAGACCTTAGGAATACCATGACAATTCCGAAGAAGGTGGTAACACTTACATAACATGCAAGGGGATTTTACTTTATAGGGCTGGTTGGAAGATTTTCTTCATTAGTTGCATCGGTAGCAATGAATGCTTATTTCCCCCCTTGCTTATTTTTCTTCTTCTTCTTCGTCCTTTTCTTCTTCTTATCTTCTTGGTTACTAGAATCCAGAATTTCACCAGGCAAAGAGGAAGAATAGCATGAATAAATAATCGAAGAAGGCAAGGGGTAAAATTTAGGATCAACATGAGGTTGATGTTGTTTAGGTGGAGAAAAACTCGATTGAAAATTAGTTTGGACACTCAGAACCACCGAGGTCGAAAATAACCAAACTGGCAGACCAATGGTCAATCCAGGAAGGGACAACATTGCCATATAGGGAGCACCAGTATTTCCAAAAGAAGGGAAAGGACTAGGATTCCCATCAAAGTGGTTTCCTTGACTAGTAGACTCAGGAAATATTGTCGTTGGTATCAGCCTAAGATCTACTAAGGAGTGTTTCCATAGGAAGGATGTTGTTCCATGGTCATTTAATTTTAGAATTTTAAACAAAAAATTTGCCTTTTCATGTTTTGGGAGTTGAAAAAAGGATGAAAAGGTGACTCTAGTCATTTTTGTTGGTTTAGAAAGGTTGAAAGGACAAGTGATCGATGATCTTTTCAATTTTAAGGAGTCATAAAAGATCAAAATGACTACTCAGGATACTCTACGAAAAAGGGACTACTAAGTAACCGTGAACTGCAATATACACCTTAGAAAATAAATTTAATAAGGACTTGACATACTTGCAGGAAATCTCCTCGAATGTTGTTTCGGTGTGTCATGTTTATAGTGAGGCAAACTCGTCTTCCTATGGATAAATATTTTCAACCTATGAGGGTCTCCATTTATATACTCGATGGTACGGGGAGCACAAGTCCATGCTAGCACTGTCTGATGCAAGAGTATTGCAAACAACAACTATTAAGGTTTATAGATGTCGGAATATGTCTCTAGCCTAGACCACCAAGTATGAGCATTAATTTTTCAAATGCTCCTTAGATTAATTGATAGATTTTAACGTTTATCTTCCATTATGTTTTAGTTTTAAGGATCAAAATGATGTCACCTAAACACCTATGATGCAACTATATGAGAAAAGGAAAAGTTTCCATTTCAATGAAAGTTAGACTAATCAAGGGAAGAAATTTCAATCAATAATGCATCAAACAAAACACATCATACAAAATTCCTTCCACTAACTTCCTCTATGCAAAATGCGAAAACGAAATCTAATCTTTCATTTCACTAAATGGAATGTCAATATTTGATCGTATAAGAAACGAATATCAATTTCCTTTCACTAAGATGCAATAATGATTTTTCTTTTCAATTTGATTCAACCAATGTAATCTAATGCAATGAGCAAAGGAAAATGCAATCAACTCAATGAAAATGAAAATTTCTTTCACTTCTGTCTTCCAAATGCAATGTTAAAAGTAAAGGTGATTTTCACTTCTAACTATCCTAAATGCAACTTTTTCGAAAGAAAAATGGTTTACATTTACAAAGATGCACTTATACGAATTATGTTTTTCTTTCCATTTTGAATGATTTGATGCACCTAATATATTTTTTAGCTTTCATTCATTGAAAAATGCGATCCATTTTCAATGATGAATCTCAAAAAATAACTTTTCAATGCAACTAATCTAATGTATTTTCATGAAAGGTAAATTTAGAAATACAAGCTAAAACAAATGCAAAATGATGTTTTCAATGATTTCCATAGAAAACAACACTCAATAAATTAGCAAAACAAGCATCTCAATGACACCAGCAAGCAGCAAGTGATGACCAATTGACTAGAAACCCTAGAACTCAATCCGATTTCACTTCAAAGCCAATGAGACAAATTTTGAAAATTATTCAAGACAATCAATCAAAAACACCATAGACACTCTGGAAAATCACTGATATAGGACAAAAAGACTGAAAACAGGAAGAAAATCCATATTTTCTCTTATACTCTAGGATCAGCGCACCTGTTAAAGGCAAATCAACGATAATCGCAACTGTAATTAAAACATATGTGATGTCATTGTGACTGTCAGGAAGAAAATCATGATGGGAGAGAAAAATGAAGAAAAAATTAAAAGTCTTCAAGACCAGATAAGAATCAATGTCCTCAAACAATCACCAGCAAGTGGAAATAGTTACAGAAAAGCAAACAAGCTAGAAAAATGACAGTTAGTCAAACTCAACACAAAAGCGGGATGAAGGATTGAATGGAAAGGATCATAGCTTCCCCAATGGAATCACCATTTTGTTGTCTAGGTAAATCCTCTCTGTGAACAGAGATAATCCCTCCAACCCAATGAGTGGGTCTAACAACCTAAGTGACAATCTACTAGACACTTTCCTAAGTTGCAAATGAAAAGAGAGACAAAGAAGATGACCTACCTCGTTCTGACGCTATCTTGATCTCATTTGTTGAAGACCTTGAATCACTTGCATCACGGGCTCGTTCCTGTTGCTCTCAACATTTATGCACCTGCACAAGAGATCAAGACAAAAAAAACATGCAAATACAAATAGCATATTCAGACAAAACCTACTTAATTGATCAATGAATGTTAAGGTAGATGATACATGAGCATATACATCAATGGAAAATGAACCAATAGCTATATATTAATAGAAGATAAGGGAAAGCATACAACCAAGCCATGATGTTGATAGTCTCTTCTTGAATTAAGCTCCAAGTTCAAGCTTAGCTCTCCAGGCACTCCTTATCCAAGCCAAATGAGTAGCATATAGGCACAACCTTAGCATAAGGGTACAAATACACATAGACCAACAAACCAACACCAAACCGACTATTTTGGAATGGGAGAGGATGAATATATAGGCTAGGAAAGGGAGTTAGGATCTCTCCAAAGATAGGAGTAGGCCCTCATCTCAAGGAGGTAGCTCATAGGGATAATACCAAGAGGCCAAGTTGGGAGAACTCAACCTCATCTACGCCGAACAACCTCTACCTCGCCGCTCCGGAGGCTTCTAGATCACGAAGCTTCACATCCTCTTTGGGAAATTTCCCTTTTTTGGATCATCACGGGCATACAAGTAAACAAAGTGATTCCATCATGGGTCGAGTATAATAAAACAAGTGACCATCGCTATTTTTAGTCTCATAAGAGTGATGATTCTCAGATTAGGGTTTAAGAGTTATTTCCTTCAGTGGAAGCTCAAGGCATTTTCCAATCAAATTCTTAGGGAGGATCTAATCTGCATATATGAATGAGTAAACTTCATAATGGCCATGTTTCAAGCACTTCGGGGTATGTCACAGAGAAGTGCAGGAGGTGTGACAAAATATTGTGTAACAATAAGGGATGATGTAAACCATGTTTCCTAGTACGAGGATCTCTAGTACAACAAGTAACACATCTTCTTATGAACCTATCTACATGTTCTTGCATATTGGGCCAATCCACATACGTCTGCAAGTTGGCCATTTCCTTCCCTACAAAAAAGTTCCCTTCAACCTTTGAGATGTGAGCCTCTCTAATCGGCTACAATTTCTCACCTTTAGGAACACATAGATTATCGAACATGTATAGTAACCCATCCTAGAGATGGTAGTAAATGGTGATGCCACCATTGTGCACATGATACAGGTGCATAGATGGGGCACAAATTTCAATGAAGAATAGACCAGATCTTGCCAATGTGATGGGATGGTCACATGATGATGTTGGGAGAAATTTTAAATTTTTTGTAAATATTTACATTAGCTTGTAAGTTTGTTTTAGAATAAGTTGGAGGAAATAATGTAAATATAATTTCAGTTTCCCTTATTTTGTGAGAAGGGGAAACAAATCGTCTCTTGTGACTCTTGGTTATCCCATGTAGCTTTCATTGAAAAGAGAAAGAGTGTTTAAGAAGAGGGGCGGCAACAAATATAGAGAGAAGGAGAAAATGGAGAAGCTTCAGCACTAGGAGAAGAGGTAGAGGTTGAGAGGCTTGGGCTGCACATGCCTGCATTGTATATCTAGCCAGGATTAATGTGCATTCGAGTTGATTAATGACTAATATGTTTATTCGCCTCTGTTTTTGTAATTTCTCTGTCTGTCTATTATTAATGAAGTTGTTTGTCTTTGGGGAAATGTAAATAACCAATAAAATGAGTTAGAAAACTATGTGTGATGTTTGTTTTGGTATGGAATATGAATAGTTGAACTTTTGAGGATGGTGATTTCTGAGTGACATCAAATTCATTAAGAAAAGAAGTTTGAATACATTCAAAATAGTTATTAGAGGTTGACTGTTAGGCTTATAAAATTGACACTTGTTGTTGGGTCAATTTACTATGCAAATTAACACAAGTATTTAATTATAAATCTGGGTTTGTAGAACTTAGAAGCATGTCCAAAGTCTATGGATTCCAATCGTAGTCAATGTCAGAAGATGAAATATAAAGATTGAAAGAAATGCATATTAGAAATATAAAATCTAATCAAATAATTCATGATTCACTTATGTAATATGCGAGGGATGAGGCTCCTAACTTAGGAGAACCAGGTTGTCCTTCCCTACAATACTACTTTCATGAAGAGAAATCCAAAATCACTAATTAACAATGGTTTATGATGCAGAAGATGCTCCTAACTAAGGAGGACCAGGTTGTCCTTCTTCACAATTCTTGCTTCAAACCATAAATGCAGAAATAACTTAAAATAAGAAAAGGAGAATGAAATTCAGTTTTAGTTCAAGATCAAATAGAAGGGTGTTGGCTTGAGGGGGCCTGACCCAGGTTCAAAGTTAATCAGCCAAACAAATCCCTACACTACTGGCCCTTTTAGAAACAGCCCGTCGAGCACAGATTGAGGTCTCACTCGAAGCAGTATGGGGGGATACTGGAACTAAGTTTTCACACCCTCGAGATGTATAAGGGGTCGATTTAGTCCAAATGTGAATGGCTTTGCGCAGGTCACTTCACGCACTTCCCTGAAATGTGAGGCCTTCGCGATCCATTATAATCACCTTCACACAACCCTAACTAGGGGCTGAGGTGCTTTCGTGCTGCTAAGGCAGTGATCTGCGCTATTTCCCCAAGATACACCACAGATCTTAATTATCTTCTTATAACTGTTAGTTAACTTCGCGTAAACATATACTTTATCTTATATTCACTTAATCAACAAAATCATATAAGTTTGCGCACCATATAAATAATGAAATTGCAATTTATACCTAATACATTCAATGCACAAAACAGGAAAAAGATACACATAAATGATATGAAACTTCTCTTTATTACTTCTCCAACGGTTATGGACTCAACTCACCTTGCGCACTCAGTTGCAGGGGTCCGTGCACTTAGTTGTGGACTACTAGGCCTCCGCGCACTCAGCTACAAAGCCTTCTCCTACTCTACAACCCAAGACTCGACTCTACACTTAGATAAGACTCAGTTCTTTATCCTTCATTCATGATTTCTCTTCTTTTTCTGTCTTATTTACAACTTAGAGCCTCACTGTATTTATACAATCTCATGGTCTGCAAACCATTTGTAGTTCTCTAAATCCAACATTACATTACAAAGATGAGGGTGGACAACCCTATGAATCATTTACAAGCTCACACTCTGCGCCCACAAAATGCGGAGTCTTCACGTCAGATTTAGTTAAAATCTGGGCTTTAAGCCCCAAAACTTCGCTTGGGAGATCCTGCACCCAGCAAGCCCCCAACACAAACATCATGAGTCGCCCTCGAACTACTCTATCGGTGTCGAGATCTTCATGCGGAGACCTTCCAACTCTGCCTAGACCGCTGTAAGGTCGGCAACGCACTGAGCGGCTGCCTATTGTACCTCTTGGACGTGCTGTTCAGAGACCACTATAGTTGAACTACTTCCCTACACCTGTCAATAGTCCCGTGCCTCCTTTCAACTGCTTGAAGCACTAAGACTATGTGTCTGTCGGCTAGTCAGATAGCCGGGCCACCCATGTATGGCTTCAACCGACTATCATTTACTTTTCCTAGGAAAGGTTCTCCATTTAACTTTACCAACTACACCGCACCACTATCTATGATTTCCTTAATAATATATGGTCCCAGCCAATGCATTCTGAGTTTTCTCATGAATTGATCAAACTTACTATCATACAGTAACACCAAATTGTTCACCTTGAAAGTGCGCAACTTAATATGTCAATCGTGCCAGGCCTTTTCGCGATGCTTTTGTACCTGTTGGTGAAATCCAGCCAAAAATTGTTCTTCCTCGAGTTCCTCCAACTGCATGAGCCTCTCCTCCAAGGCTCCACGATCTGTCATACCTATGAGCGCTGCTATGTGCAGACTAGGTACGATGTATTCCATCGGTATTACAGCTTCCACTCCATAAACCAGCTGGAAAAGTGTCTGTCCCATCAGTTTCTTGCATGTCATCTTATAAGCCCATAATACTGCGGGTACGCGTAGGTCCTAATCACTTCGTTGCACATTTCATACCTTGGTTAGTGCAGTCTCCAGTACTTTGTTAAATTCTTCTAATATCCCGTTAGATTGTGGGTGACACAGTGTGCTTTTCTGATAATACACCTGAAAATCTTCTGTTAGCGCGTTGATCATCTCGTTTAGGAAATGTGTACTGTGATCGCTCATCAAGATCTTCAGACATCCAAATCATGTCAATACATGTTCAAACAGAAACTTTGCGGCCGTCATGATCATGCAATTTTTTACTAGCTGCGCTACTGCCCAACGCGTTAGGTATTTTGTTGCAGTAATAATATATCTCGTGCCTGTCTTTCCTTATGGTTTGATAGGTCCTACAAAGTCGATCACCGACTTTTGAAAGGGCTGTAACGTCATTTGCGGATTCAAAGGCATCTCATCCTTGTGTGATGGCTTACCCGTTCTTTAACATACATCACATTCCTTGCAATGTGCTTTTGAATCCTGATGAAGGGTCGGCCACCACAACCCTGCATGGAGGACCTTCTGCACATTTTCTCTCCCTGCATAATGACCTCCCACAGGGCCTCCATGCACATTCACAAGGACACTACTTTGTTCAAACTCTTGTACATATCTTCGCAGTATCTCATCATTCCCCATTTTATATAGGTGCCCCGCAATGACAGAAAAATATACCACCCGCACCACTAGTTCCTTTTTCCGCTGGACAGAGTAACCTTCTGGTGTAGTTCCAATTGTTAGAAAGTGAATTATATCTTCAAAATTTCCATCCGCTATGCGAATGACAAAAATCTATGCATTGGGTAGTCCTTCCTTTTAGCTGGTAGGTTCCTCCCCTGTCTCAATGCGTGACAGGTGATCAAGTCCCGCGTTCCATTCTCCGAGCTTCACACAACTTCAAAATCATATTCTTGGAACAATAAAAGCACCTACATATGCTCCCCCCCCAACACAGGCTTATTGACCAAGTATTTCAGCACGGAATGATCAATATACATCTTGAAGTGTCCCCCTAGAAAATATTGTCGATATTTTTGGAGTGGATATACCATAGCTAGTCCCTTGCGTTCAGTGCTGGAATAGTTCTTTTCTACTTTAGATAATGTATGACTCGCGAACGTGATAGGGTGATCCAAGTCCTCTCCACCATCTTGTGTGAGAACTGCCCCTAGCACTAGACACGACACATCAACATGAACATGGCATTCTTTCTTCCAGTTCGGGAAGACAAGAATTGGCGCAGTCACCATATTCTCTATCAAGATATCCAAGCTTCTTTTATAGTCATTGTCCCAGCAGAACATGACATCCTTCTTCAATATTTTTTCCGTCAACACAATGATTTGGGCATAACTTTTGATAAACTTTGTGTAGTACCCCGTATGTCCCAAGGTAGCATGCAACTGTTTCACACTGCACGGTGCTTCCAAATTCAGAATTACCATGATTCTCGTGGGGGCTACCATCAGCCCTTGTTTACAAACCACATGTCCCAATAGGTTTCCAAAAGGAACTAGGAACATACACTTCTTGAGGTTAAGCGCGATTTGATATCTTCGGCATGTATCTAGAATCAAGTGCAAGTTTGCTACATGGCTCCTAACCAACCCAAATATAGTCTAGTCATCAAAATAGACCTCCAAGAATTTATGAATATATTCCCTAAATGCCACAACAACTACGCATGAAAAGATGGCCAACACATTTTTCAATCCAAATGGCATGACAGTGTATTTAAAGCAACCCCACTACATCATGAAGGTTTTCTTTCTCCTATCTTCTACCGTGATCCTGATGTGATGGTACCCTTAGAACCCATCGATAAAAGAATATGCTTCCTGAAGCATATTCAGCCTGAATGGGCTACTCAGTTAAGTTGTGTGCTTCCTGAAGCACACAACTCGCTTCCTATGGGAAAAGGTTCACGTAGAATTAGACAAGATGCTCGCGGAAATCATCATTAAGCCTATGGAGGAATCTGACTAGGTAAGTCTGATGGTAGTACAAGAGAAGAAGCAGAAGGATGAAATAAGAATATGTGTGGATCACAAAAATTTGAATGACGCGTGCATACATGATCCCTTCCCAACTTCGTCCCAGCAGAACATGACATCCTTCTTCAATAGTTTTTCCATCGGCGCAGTGATTTGGGCATAAGTTTTGATAAACTTTGTGTAGTACCCCCTATGTCACAAGGTAGCATGAAACTGTTTCACACTACACGGTGCTTCCAAATTCAGAATTACCACAATTTTCACGGGGTCTACCATCAACCCTTGTTTACAAACCACATGTCCCAATAGGTTTCCAAAAGGAACGAGGAACATACACTTTTTGAGGTTAAGCACAATTTGATATCTTTGGAATGTATCTAGCATCAAGCGCAAGTTCACTACATGGCTCCTAACCAACCCAAATATAGTCCAATCATCAAACTAGACCTCCAAGAATTTATGAATATATTCCCTGAATGCCGCAACAACTACGCCCTAAAAGATGGCTGACACATTTTTCAATCCAAACGGCATGACAGTGTATTGAAAGCAACCCCACTCCATCGCGAAGGTTGTCTTGCTCCTATCTTTTGGTGTGATCCTAAACTGATGGTACCCTTAGAACCCATCGGTAAAGGAATATGCTTCAGGAAACGCACAACTTAACTGAGCAGCCCATTCAGGTTGAATCATCTCTACTAACTCCTGTAGCATCCTAAAGATGGCTGCTTTTACTTCTTGTAGCGCTTTATCAATACTATCCCATCCATCCTCAAAGTTGAAGGTCATCACGAACCCTTCACGTAGGACATCCCATTCACTTGTCCCATGGCAGAGCTCTGTTTCTATATACTAGTTCATTGGTATAACATACAGGGTGTGGAAAAACAGGTGCACCTACTCAGGTTGTCGCTTCTCCCCATAGGCCTGTGTCCACTTTACGAGATGCGTGTGTGGATCATCCTACCCATTGTATTTATCTGTCAATCGCACTCTAGGCTTCCCAAACCATGTGCGCATCATCCTTCTACATTCGCACCAGTCTTCAAAGCTTCCTTTGTGTGTACCCCACCACCTCACAGGCATAGCACACAGTACCCAATTTAAGGCCGGGAAACGTTCCTTTTCCAGTACCTCCCTTTCAAACCTATCCAAGAAACTATCTACCTCACTTAACCCATCATAAGTATGAATATCCCTCACTTCTATCGATACGTAGCACAACGTTCTTGTCATCATATTACAGTTCAGCATGGTTACCTTGTGGAACCGGTTCTGCCATCGCTCTATCTCCTCATCAGAATTCGACGTACAAGAGCTTTCACACTCCCATGAGATCCATCTGTCCATAGTGGGATTTACGCAATCTTGCTCTCACATGGTTATTTTGTAGATGCAGTCCAAATCATCTTCACTATCATAATCGTATATTGGCTCTGTATAGCGCGATCCTTCAACAGTGTCCAAGGGTATAACTATGTGCAGAGACTTCTTCTCAAAAATCATCTTGCGCTTCTTCAGATTAATCACCCTGTTCATGTTATTGTCCCAATCAATTCCTAATATCGCGGGGTAGGGATTGCTATCGTCAACAATCTCTATCACTTCAAAGTCTGATAGCGTGCTCACTCCCTCATTATCAACATTGATTCCATGCAATTTCCCCAGGGGTATTATCTTCTATTGGTTCGCCATTCACAGCTAGATAGGAGACCATTGTAGCATAGGCCTCCCCATGCGCTCCCATGTCTACTTCGTCATAATGTTCACGTCCAATCCTAAGTCCATAATTACTTGGTCCATCTCATATTCTCCAATCTGTGCGATTAGCCTCATTTCTCTCCTTGTCCTCATCTTATGCTTTCCAATCTTCCGGACTACATGTGGTTCTCCTAGAGTGGTCTGAGCACATCTGTTAATGAGTTCTTGCAATCTTTTGATAGCTTTACTGTCACGTAGTAGCTTCATGCATGTTTCCGGGAACATCGTAAGCATAGATGGGTCCATCTCCAGCTCCAATCTATCTTTGCTTCTTGAAGTGGAGGCATCAATGAAGCTCTTCTTAGCTTCCATAAAGGTTTCTCGAGCACGCTCCAAATCAAATTATGCTTCTTTAACTGGAGCTTTGCGAACCAAAGTACTATCTTTGGGTTGGTTAGCTTTGTTATCTTCCGTCGTAATTCCACTTCGGAGCACAATGTTAATTTGGATCTTCCTTACACGGCTCGGACCTCATCATTTACAAGTTCTGAGTTGGGGGAGGTGGTAGCACTCCCTTGTCGCGTATCCTAGCTATCAACGTAGGACAATCCTCCATCTCATGATCAAACAAAGTATAGTACAGACACGATGGAAACGTTGGGTTCGTACAATCATCAGCATAATGTATCAGCCCTCCGCAATTGTAGCATATCCACTGTCCGCGACCTCTTCCAGGTCCTCCTCTGCCTCGGCCTCATCCGCGCCCCTGAAATATGATTCACGCCACTCCTGCATTCGGGTCTAGGGGCCACGATTTGACCTTAAATCTGTAGGTGGGAGTTCTATCCATCATCAACTCATAACTCCTACAAGTGCGCTCATCATGTCCTACTGACCTACAAAAGTTACATAACAATTTCTGCGAATTTTGCATGTACTTTTGTAACAAATGGCAGTTGTCTGTAACATGCTTTCCACCGATTTGACAAATTGTGCACCACAAAGCACGTACCACACTCAGTCCTGCTTATGCTTATGATCTTAATGGCATCGGTCCTCCTCTCATGAGGTAATTCATGAACACTGGGCAATGGTCCTTATCATGACCCTGAGCCTTGCATTTTATGCACCACACCTCTTCGCACACTTCTGGTCAAGCTGTTTCAGACTCCACATCTCAAGGCATAATGTTTTCAACTACGCGTGGATCTGATGAAATCCTACACTAGGATCCTGCATTAGGGTCTCATGAAACCGCATCGTGATATCTAGGGCCTCTTCCTGAGTCGTAAACTTCTGCTGTGAAAATGCGCTCCTCAAATGTGGCATTAACGATGCTACAAACCATTCGCAGTGTTGTCCATCCATCAGATTTGTATTAGCTTCATGAGTCATGCACTTCAGCCTCAGATGTAGCTCCCAAGGAGTCTCACCTAGTAGCATTGTGATCTCCTTGAATCCAATGATTGACTGCGCCTTTGGCTTTGGCCTGATAAATTCCTTATTTAGCACAATTTGGATATCCGCGATTTCCACATTCAGATTGTCATTAGAATGCTTAAAATACCAGGTCAGTGTGTGGTCCTACAGGGGCCTAACCAGTTTCGCTTTCTTTATATTATCATATGTAACTCCATGTGCTTACCATATGGCTTTTATAACAAACTAGAATTGATGTGGATCCACATTTCCCACTGCGTTGAACACAAGCAACTTTATTGTGCTTGCCATACTTAAACGCAGTGGTGGCAGAGGTGGTACGAGAGAAGATGGAGGTGATGGTGGTGACAATGGTGGCGCTGTGGGTGTGGTTTGTATGCATGGAATCCTCTACGTTATCAAATGGATCACACTTCGTGGAAAGACCTTTGCGAACTCTTCCTTGTCCCCTCACGGAGGTGAAATCAAAGGGCTAATCTCTGGTCTCGCGCTTCCTTCATTCGTGTAAGTTTTTCCACTTTGCGTAGCTCCAAACATCAAGGTAATTGCATAACCCTCTTTTCACACAATAGCATTTTAATCCACGTATTCAGAGACTTTACATACTTACCTCGCGGTCCTTTGAGAAAGCATCTCTCTGCCTCGCTATAGCTGACTGAAGTGTCTAATGTGAACTCAGTGATGAATCCTCCTATAATTCGATTGAGCCAGTGACCAACAACATGCAGGATATTATTCTCTGATGCTTCTAATTTGTGCACCAAATCTAGGGTCCACACAATAGGACTGTTGAGTTTCCACCTTCCTTGACTATCTTCTAGCTTCAAAATCCACTCGTACAACTCAATAGGAAAATACACGAAGAAGATTTCATGGATCTCTGTGTACGAGTAGTAGTCTAACCACTCTTCTTTTGTCATTCATGGATTCTTGTTCTCCAATTTCATGAAATCGTGAATTCTCTTATCCAACCAACCTTCAATTTATTTCTTAGTTGGATTCCAATGATACGACATTAGACATAACTATGCAGATTTTGGTCCCAGCAAAGGAACCATTTGTTGGCTTGAGGGGGCATTACCCAGGTTTTGAGTTAATCAGCGAGATAAATCCATACACTACTGGCCCTTTCGGGAATAGCCCGCAGAGCGCAGAATAAGGTCTCACCCGAAGTAGCATGGGGGGATGTTGGAACCAAGTTTCTAAACCCTCAATATGTCTGAGGGTCGATTTAGTCCAATTGTGAATGGCTTCACGCAGATCACTTCGCGCACTTCCCTGACCTGCGAGGCCTTCACAATTTGTTATAATTGCCTTTGCGCAACCCTAACCAGGGGATGAGATGCTTCCACACTGCTCAGGTAGTGATCTGCGTAATTTCCCCAAGATACACCACGAATCTTACTTATCTTCATATAATTGTTAGTTAACTTCGCATAAATAGATACTTTATCTTATATTCACTTAATCAACACAATGATATAAGTTCATGCACCATATAAACAATGAAATTGCAATTTATATCCAATACAGTCAATGCACAAAATAGGAAAAAGATACACATAAATGATATGAAACTTCTCTTTATTACTTCTCCAACAGTTACAGACTTGACTCAGCCTGTGCACTCAGCAGCAGGGATTCGCGCACTCAGCTACGGACTACAAGGCCTTTGCGCACTCAGCTGCAGAGCCTTCTCCTACTCTATGACCCAAGACTCGACTCTACACTTAGATAAGACTCAATTCTTTATCCTTCATTCATGACTTCTCTTCTTTTTTTTGTCTTATTCACAACTCAGAACCTCACTGTATTTATACAATATCATGGTCCGCACACCATGGGTAGATCTCTAAATCCAACATTACATTATAAAGATGAGGGTGGACAACACTATGACTCATTTACAAGCTTACGCTCTGCGCCCACAAAACATGGAGTCTTTACAACAAATTTAGTTAAAATCTGGGCTTTAAGCCCCAAAACTTCCCTTGGGCGATCCCACGCCCAACAAAGGGGAATTTAAATTAAATTCCTGTGTGTCCCTTCATATGTAGATTATAACTAAACCAATATCCATTCAGCAATTATCACACATCTAAATAAATTTGAAACAAGAACTAATTTGTGAAAACTATGAAAAATTAACCAAGAAGGGCACTTAGCTTGGTGTGGGGGCCCTCCACCCTTGCCTTGCACACTTGAAGAAATATCAACTACGGAAACTTCAGTAAATCAACCAAGCATGAATAACAAATTGAAATGAAACAAGTTCTTTAATTAACTTTCAGTCTTCCAAGAGTCTCAAAATCATATTACATAAATTCGACATGCTTAAGCCTTCAATAATCTTGGCTTAAATAGAGAAATAATAACAAACTTGAATAAAAAGTCTCTAAAAACCTTATTGATCCTAATCCCATCTATCCTAGTCTAATCCACCCGTTTAGTGACACAAAATTTGGAAAAATCCCAAAAATCACTAATTTGGCCTATTTCTTGAATGATTGGTCGTGTTTGACCAACTTTGACCGGGCTTGTTTAAGCTCAGTTTGACCAAACCAATAGGAATTCGTTCAATCTTAGTTCCCAATATTTCTAGAAATGTGCTCAGCTCATGCCCAGGTGTTCTGAAAGTATGACTTCAATGGATCCATTACAAGAATTTCTGATCCTATCCAAAAATGCACTTAAAATCCAATTTTTGCAAGAATATCTAAAAATTGAAAAACATAATTTATTTGCCTGAATATGCATAAGAAGGTCAAAATAGGTCATATTTGGATGGTATAAAGTGGGAAATAATGGAAATTAGGTGGCGTTTAATAAGCAAAATTTGATCAAAATCAAGTGCCAACATCTCCCCCTTGCTGATGTTCAAGCATGTCCTCATGCTTGCCTCCTCAGTTTCTTTGATATTTTTTCCCTGTGTGCTAACCGACCTATTGATGTACCTGTGGCTCTGACCCTTGAAGATGAAACTTCCTATGAGTTGCTTGTAAAAGGATATCTATGCCTTCAGCTTTTAAAATCAAAACCATACTTGTTTTATAAATCGAATTTTAACCTTCTCTGCTTTTAATTAACACCATGCTTGCAAATCAAATCTTATTCTTCCTTCAGAGATCCTTAAATTATGAAATAATCAATCCTTTCTGTTTCTTTAAAAATCAATTTTGGATAATATACTACTCTCTATCCTTCAAATCATTTTTTTTAACTCTTCTCTAAGAAAAACATTCTCAAATCAATATTCTGTAATTCAAGGACACTATTCGAACTCCTAGGAAGCAACAATAAATACATTTCCTTGAAATTTTAATTAAAGGATAGAAAAAATTCTCATCTCTAACCTCTTGCAAAAATGAATCAAAGTACTTCCAAAAATTATTAAGGTTCATCAAAGAGAGAAGTTGTTGCTTAATGACTAGATTCCTCCTTTTAATAGAATGTCGTATATTGATCTATATCCAACAATCAGTTGATGTCTGTAGCATTATTGATGCGTACTTTTTCTATCCATCCACCATTGTATGGCCTTCCGTTAGACATTAAGCTCAGAGTTGACTTCGACAATTTTCCCACACAATTTACAAAATAAGGGTTGAAAGAACTAGGAAAATATCCAAATAGCAATGAATTTGAGAAAACTGCCCAATAAGAGCCTAACTAGGCATGTTTTGAAGAAAACCCATGTTTTTGTTTTTCAAATTTCATTTTCATTTGCTCAAAAAAAGAAACGAAAAATAGTGGCTTCTTAATAATTTCGAATTTTTAAAACTATAGTTGAATTGTTTCATCTCTAGAAGGAAATAGTGAAGCAATTCTTCTAGTATTTAAACCTCCAAATTCTTCTTGTCCAACTGTTTCACTATTTGACCTATCCGAATGTAGAATATTACATGTGGAATTTGGGACAGATGATCCTGAAAGACAATGTTTCTGTGAGGCAAAGACCTGTACTGAAGATGAACTTGACATATCTACTAATATCAATGTATCTATTGCATGAACAACCCCTTCTTTCATGAAGAACATGGGAGAAGTACTAGGATTTTTTTTTTTTTATAGCAAATTCTGCTATCTGTAGAGCAGGGACCAAAACATGGAGATCTTTCCATGCTATAACACCGACCCAAAGAAACTTGATATGTTTGTCACGTGAAGAAAAGATTTGAGCATTTCAACATTGCTAAAATATACCAACTTGCTAATGATGGCAATAGACTTGTGTTGAATAGGAGTGTTCATGCTTGAGCCGTAAACCTGGACTAGGATAAGAAAAAGATCCAATGTAAATTGCAAAAAAAGCTCTCATTGTTCATGCAACAACATTTAACGAGTAGACATTTCTCTCATAGTTCCATTTGAACCTTTGCCTGTATCAAAAATTATCACTGTGCACATGGATGGAACAAATTTTCCACTGTATATATATGAGAATAGGGAAAAATTATGCCCACTGTATGTATAAAAGTAGGAAAAATTATGCTCTTTGTATGTATCAAAATAAAAAACTCTGTGTTTTCACATACAACCATGCATGAGAAAATTAATCGATTACCTAATCTTTGATTAATTGCAAGAAAAGTTGTAGAAATTTATGGGAAATGGTTGCTTTCTAGTGTTAAACAATACAATTTCAATTAGAACTCTTCTCTTGGCATTTCAAAATCTACAGGAGACAGCATGTGGCGGCGTGTATCAATGGTGACAAATCCTTAACTGAAATCGCATTTTCCATACTATGACAACTCTTAAATAAAATCATGAGTTTAACTATCCTTGTAATCCTCTAACTGTTGATAAATTTATGGGATTGACTCTTTCCTGCCACTTGTGAAACGCTTGGGATTTTATGGAGAGAACGGTCAGCTTGGTGTAGAGAAAATCTCGGTCTCTAACTTCATCATTTAAACTGATTTATTTCCCTTTATTTCTCCACACAATCCTTTAATTTCTTCAACAAATTCCATGCTATTCTCCATAGTGTAGTGATTCCTCCACACAAGGTTTCTTTCTGTGTTCGTTATGCAGTCTTCTTCATTGTTATTTCTACTCTGTTCATACGCAATTTTCTTCTTTCCACAGCTCATAGTCTCACAAATTTTACTACGACTATCCTTCTACAGCCAAGAGTATCCTCTACAGCTAATAAGCACTACTCCACAAGTCACACCATTTCAGAACTGCGTAATTCTTCGAGTTTCAGAACTACATACTTCTCTTTGAAAAATTGACCATATTGTTCACTCAAATTATTTATTGATAAAAGGAAATCTCAGCTATATCACTCATCTCTTGAGCACTTATGTTTGGACCAATGTTGCAAACATCCCAATTTTATCTATCATGAAAAAATCGTGAAATTGATTTGACCCTTTGATGTCGATTTCAACGCTGCTGTGATTTGTAAATTTGTGTCATAAGGCCTTAACTCTTTCTATTGTATGCCCATCTTGGTTTCAATCATTTCATGGCTCCATTTGTATTAAATGCAATGATATATATATATATATATATATATATATATATATATATATATGCACTTTTTCATTGCTTATATCTTTGCCTTCATACATATATTTATCATTTTATTCAATTTTTCTGATTTTGATTTTAAAATGACCATTGGATAGGTCATTCTGAAATCAATTTTTTTTTATATGATGACTCTAACATTTGTGTTTTGTAGGCAACAAAATAATTCCTTAAGGACACAAATATTGTCCTCAAATTTGGATAAAAAATGCTTAAAGGAAAATGTATGGATATAATGAATGAAATATGATTATGATGGATAGGATAATGAATATAGGTATGCTAGGGTAATGAATAAAATGAGTGTAGGTATGGATATAAATGGATATGATTATGATGAAGTTTATAGGATGTTAATGTAGAATGACAAGATGCATATCTAAGCTAAATTAGTTTTAAACAATTTCTAGATAATTTTTAAAAAATAGAAGGTTCTAAGAGCAATTATTTTTACACTTACTGTACTTGTACTTCCATAATAGCTTGATGTCAATGCTAACTGATGATGTCCTTTGCTGGTTCATTTTTTACTCATGATGATGGTTCTTCAAGGATATTCTTTGATGGAATGTAAACGCTAGTTTCTGCATCTGATATTTAGGTCCCTTTTATTTTGTCTTTGTTCAGGTCCCTCATTGATGAATGTGGATGTAGGTTCTTTATTCAGGTCTCTAACTGATAAATGTGAATGTAGGTGCTTTATTCAGGTCCCATAACTAATAAATGTTAATGCAAAGCTTTATTCAGGTCCCTTATCAAACCATTACATGTTTTTCTTTTTATGAATATTCCCCCTTGTTGATCTTGAGACTTGTCCTCAAGTTTAGCGGAGAATGATCTTGCAAAATGACCGAAGAAAAAGTAAAAGAAATTGGGGAATTCATATTGGCCAAACTAGTTGGTTTCCCCATATGAATTCAAGTTTGTATTGTGTCAGTTTCCTAGATTTTCACAACCAAACTCCTTTCTTATTTTTTATCTTTTTCTATTTTTTTTTATCCTTTTCTTTTCTAGATGGAGGTGGGTGTAATGGAGTAGTGAAGTATGAAAATCTTATGAAGATAGGTTAGGTTGAAGTCATGATCTAGTAGTAAATGGTTAGATAATAAGTCTCGACTTCAATATGCATGATCACGGAGCTTAGCATACAATATGGATAATGGATGAAATCATGAACAATATGGCTTATGAAAGACTTCTTTGGCAATGGATGTGAATTTTCATAGTACAAAACTTGACTTCTTCTTCTGATGATTAGTTTCATGCCTTTTTCCTCGATCTCGATTCATGTTGTAGGGTTAGTTGGTGTTGTTGGTCAGCAACTAAGAGCAAGCTTCACAAATTTGAGTTTCATTGGATGAACTCAATATCAGGTGAATTCCTACTTCATTTTCACTTGAATACTTTCATTTCATATTCGTAGATATGAATTTTTAAATATTGGTTTTGAAAATCCTTCATCTATGAAATTGACCTCTCAAATCTTCGAGAGACCTACAAAATCATAGCACATGCTTGCAATACAATATTAGATGATGGAGGAAGAGAGGTGTATGGTCTCTCTTCTTCCAATAAATATGTAAAATAATTACAAGCATTGCTTGAAACAAGTCCAAAGATGATATGCAAAGAAATTGCATTTGTTTACCCCTTGAGGAAAGGTGGCCAACCTAGACCTCCTAACAGTATTTCGTTCACAAATTATTTATTTATGTCAAATTAGAGTGATTCGAAAGCCAATTTAAATTTAATTCATATAGCTACCTAAAGTATAAATAGGTTTTCAAAATGGTTTGAAATGATATGCTAAAAATGATAAATAGTACCATGTTTGATAGAGTTGTTTGTGAATTTGTTACTAGACCAATAGTCACTATTTGATGTGTAACTTATTCGTTATAGATCAGATCGATGTGATTCCACCTGGATATTAAAGTAGATTAATTTTTTTATTTCCAGTATAAACAAGTTTTAAAAATTCTTAGGCTTGATATCACAAAATTGGTGATGAACAACCCTAAGAAGCTGAGTTTTACTATGTTGATTTGAAGACATGCAATTATTAAGTGTGGCATATCTTTTTCATTTGACCTCCTGTTGACGCCTCGAAAATCGTTGCAATAACATCGGGGAAAACCACCCAGCCCGGACCTTAAAGGCAACTCCTTTTCCGTTTGGTGTGGTGGCTTCGATTGGAAATAATGGGACCAGTTTCCCAATAATTTGAAGATGGGATGGATAAGTGGTGGATTTCTAATATCTAATGATAATGGATGATTATTTACTCTAAAAAGTAAAATTATAAACAACTAATCTATCCCGAGGAATTTCTGCTTTAGTGTAATTTTTTATGATCTTTATCCACAAACAGGCATATAGATGACTCTATTAGTAAATAAAGACATTTATTCATATTATAATTACTTTGTTCAAGTAGTTGAACAAAGTAATAATTAAAACATTATTACACTATTCTTTATATATCATTGACATAAATATGATTGAAAGAATAACACTCCTTAAACATTCAATAGTGATAAGCATGAGGATTGTTGTTAAAACACACACACACACACAGATATATATAATATAATATATATATATATATATATAATATATATCTAATATCTATATCTATATCTATAATCTATATCTATAATATATCATATATATTATATATATATAATATATATATATAATATATATATATATATATATATATATATATATATATATATATATATATATCCAATGATAGCAAGATTAAATAAATGCCGATTCACATTAAAGAATGAAGCAAGAGCATAGATAATAGTACCATATGTTATTTGGATCACTCCCAATATCAATCGCATTCAAATTCCTTCTTCTAACTTAGAAACACTTCCACAATAAAGCAATAGCGCACATATCATCAAAGCTTTATTTGTTAAAATTCAGAATATTGGCCCAGTCTTCATAAAAAATATATCAGAAATACAATAGTGTAACTTACTGATTTGAGTTTATAAAAAAACTGAGGACCCTTTCCAAATGCATGAAAGGGTATATAAATACTATATAAGCTAACTAATTATGAAATAAAAATGCTACTAAGTGGTATAACTAGATCATGAAAATCTCCTCAAAATAGGCTTGTTTACAGTCGACAACATAATTCACTGTTTCGGATGATCTTCATTTGGCTTGAGCTGGCAGATAGCAAGCATTGGTTGCAATTCTAGAGGGTGACTCAGACGAGAATGCAGCTAGGCTGAATATGTGGCATCATGAACTTCGGGAATCATGTAACTGATTGCATCAGTTAAACATTTGAGCGCTGCCCTTTGACTGTATGGCTTAATTAGGAAAAAGCAAAAGCTATCCCAAGTTAAACTTTGGATTCCTGCGATTAATCTCCTATTCTTCTCCAATTCTTGGTTGCATGTTTGTTCCAATGCCTTGGCTGACGACAATTTACCTGGAGTGCACTGTGAAATCAAGTTAGATAGATGAAGAGTATTATTGATTAACAAAATTGCATTACTAGTTGATAATCTGCATCTTGAGATTTCTCTTTCTGCTTTCATCAATTGTGACTACCATTCTAGGAAAAGGATTTCTTTATGTGATTCTATAATTTTAGGCAAATTCATGGCTTGCCCTTCACTAGTTTCTTTCCAAGCAAGAAAGTTGGTTAAAGTCTCATCAGCCTGTTCCAAATCCTGCCTAGCGTTGACTGATTTATCAATCATCGATGAAGCAATTTCACATAGGGGCTCAATCTGGGAAATATTATGACATAGAAATTTTAGCAGTGTAATCAATGCTTTATTGATCTGGAGAGCTTTGGACCTGAAATCTGCTGGTTGAGGAAGACCTTTGAATTTTTCTACCTGTTGTTATAATTGAACGATTTGCTCATCTTTTGTCTTACTCATTTGTTCATTCATTTCCTTCAGCTTGGCTAATGTTGTGGATAATTCTTTTTTTTTCTGCACTGTGCTCTGATCTATCCTCTGCTTCTCTTTGATCAATTGTTCATTTAATTGATTGTTTATCTGCTGTTGTTCTGCTAGTTGTTGTACTAACTGTTCTATTCTTTGTTGACTCTCAGATACCTGTGACTGTAAGGAAACAATTGTTTGGTCCTTTTCTTTGAGTAAATTGCTTACTTTCGATGCTTTATCCATAGTGGCTGCCGAGTAAGCTCCGACATACTGAGAAAGTTTTGTGAGGTCTTCAGAAGGATTGAATTCCTCTTTCCATACCACATTAACCATATCTGTTTGTAAAGGTAAAAGGGAAGATTGATCAAGTCTTCTCCTTTTCCTCTATCTTTTCACTACAACCCTATGTTTGGGACTGTAAAATACATCTAATGGTGGTATGTCTTCTATCTGCCAAACAATCTGATCGGAAGGATCCTTAGGAATTATTTCTACATCTTTGCTAGTGGGTAGGCCGCTGGTTCCTTCAATTGGAACCGTAGTTGTCGCTATCTCTTGACCGATTGTTACTTTAGGTGTGCTGAAACCTCATGAACCTTCAGGATTGCTTATAATAGAATAGAATTGTTGCCATTCATTAAGGAGCTTGGGATCAATCTGAGTATCTATATTGATGTGTTCACTACCCTTGTCCTGTTCTTTTTTCTGTTCTTTCTCCTGCTCTTTCTCCTGCTCTGGTTCTTTTCCATTTTCGCGAATCTTGTCTATAGCAGGAGGTTTATCAATAATTTGTTGTTCAAGCTCGCTTGATTGGGTTGTTGGGGTAGTAGCTAATAAGTCCAGAGGTAGAGTTTTCAACCTCTGTTCTCTAAGCCTATTAAATTCTACCAACCCTTCATCTTTATATCTCATTTTGGCCAATGTTTTTACCTGGAGTAATGATTCTGCTGAAGAAAACAGGTCATCAAATTCATCTTTTTCATGTTCAAACTTTGTAAGTTTGGCTTGTTCAATAACAGTATAGGTAACTTTCCTTGGATCGAATTTCTTGTTAGGAATGGTTGCAAGATTGACCCTGTTTATTTTTTCTGCCTCCTTTTCCGCATGCTTGTAATCATGTAGAGTGTAAACACCGCATCTCAAAGGAAATGTAGGCTAAGCCTATTTTTTAAAATTCCTAAGAGTTTTGGATGTTCCTGCTGTTGTTATTTGGTAGGCCAGTTCTCGAGCTAACAGCTTATCAGGTACATACAGAGGAAGTACATGAGGTCTTGCAAGGCTACCAAAAACCATTATATATGTGAACTTGTCTTCTCTGAACAAATTCCCTACAACAGTCAAGTCAATCTATGCTTCCTCGGAAATCTTTGGGGCAGGCTTATAAAAAATGGCATAATAGATAGGTAACATGAAACCATTACAGATTTGGTACAAGTGGTCTTTATAGTGCACCTTCCATAACATTTGATAATAAATGTGAATTGGCATAGGGTCTTGTGAAGTCCATCTCCACCTGAGTACAGGATATTCAGAATTAAAGCAAAGAGTATCCATAATATAAGCACTATAATAAAAAGGGGGAATAGTCCTGGTGGTTATGCGTGTATTTGATCTAAATTCAAGAATCGCAGTGGCTAATTTGTCAGACAATATGTTTGCCCAATCCATCATTTCACTATTAACCGCTTCTTCCATTAAAGGAACTTTGCATAATCATGCAATCCCCAAATTCTACACATCATTGCCCCAGCATAAGAGTAAGGAGAACAAAACAAATCTACAGAGTACTTACCTGATAATTCATGTTTGTGCCTTGCGGGATTCTATCTCCACTACCTAATTGGGGCCGATTCAGTCTCATTCTCCTCTGCGAACTTTTCAAGAAAGCCTTTGTTGTATTTCTTTTTTGGTTCGGGCAAGTGATACATCTTCCTTAAGTCATCAGGCTGAAATGAGCAAAAATCGTTCTGTCAACTGTGCAAAATGTTCTGTTTAAAACTGGAATTTCTTCTACCAGCCATCTCACTAGATCAGTGTATGGAAGAATTTTCTCACGTGCTGCTATCCTGTGAAAATACGAATCAGCTAAATCTTTAAGGGAGGCTTCCAATTTTCTAGTTGAATCTGTGGTAGCTTCTCCCAATACTTCCTCAGTCTCCTCTGCTTCAATTAAATTGTAGATTCTTTGCCAACTTGTATTTCCAAGGGCAAGACATGTAGTGTCTGAGATTAAACCTTTTTTACTTGGTCATGGATCATTGGTTGACTGCACTGTTGCTGTAGGAGCTGCTGTTGCTATGGATTTCTTATATTTCTTTCCCATTTGTTTCAAATTCGTTATTTCGTCGTAGTTCTGCACAAGGAATGAAACCAATGTGATACAGAGAATAACTAGTATAACCCAATATGAAAGAATTATGTCAGCTGGCGTATAATAAAGGATTATAGTGAAACTGCTGCAGATGGAATCTAAAGGAAAATCTCGCCATAACTGTTTCATTAATTGGCCGTTTAACCTATCAATCATGGTGAAGGAGTCCATGAATACCCATTATATCGTTTATATGATGAATGGTCCATTCAAGCGTGGCTTAGATTCTTTGATGGATAATCAGAGATAAATCGCAGTCGATGATTGGTAACGTGAATGGAAAGGCTTTAATAATAGTCCAAAATATCTTCCGATTACCAAAAGATGATACACTGCACGCAATCCTTTTAAATATGTTTCGAAACACGCACCTTGATTTAATGCATCACAATCGGGGATGGGTTTGGGTCATATTACTTATGCCATTGCAACATTGCCGATCACCGATGGCAATACGCTTATCGCATCGGAGGATTTGAATGTGTCATAATTCATGTATTGGGTTGTTACGGCCGACTGCCGATGATGATACACTTTATCGAATTGGAGAAATAAGGAAGGCGTTTCTATATGCTATATGTTTTGCCTTCTCTCGATATCCGATAGTGATTTCCTTTCGGATCAGAGTGAGTCAATGGGTCTTTTATATATGTTTTCCTTATCATTACGATATGCGATTTTGCAATCGCTTTATCGCAATAACAAAGAACTTTATAATTATTTAAGAGACCTATTTTATTTCTATTCAAAAGTTTTATTTAAAATATATCATTTCCATTGGACCTTTTGATGAGGTTTTTCTAATGATGAGTTAATACCAATTTATTCACACATCTAAGTTTAAAAGGGACCCATTTCATATTATGAGTTTTAAGTAAAAATTTTATGAAATGGGGGGTTGTTGTAGAGCACAATAATTGGCGATTCACTGGGAGAAACAGTTATCTCTAAGAAAATAATTAAATACTTAAGCTTTCTTAATCTGGAAATCTTATCTGATAGAAAAAATTCTAAAATAACTAGGCAATCATAAATTCTGAATATAATGATAACTATTTCTGCGATTTTCTTCTCGCATTAAAATTAAATAAATTCTAAGTTTTGAATTAGCCTTAATTGGTTGATAATGATAAAACAAAAAATTTTCCAACTTAGCTTTATACTGACTCCTTTATCATAGGTAGATCCTCTACTGCCAGAAAACATTTATAGTCTCGACAGGGATACCTTTTAACCGTTTGATCATTCATTATCCCATCCATTTCAGAGTATAATTAAAAAGAATAAATCCAAAAATATGTCTCCATATTTTTGTATCACTTTTTCTTTTTTCCTATTTTGCAAGATAAAAATCCATTGTCTTGGTTTGGTGGCCAGCTGTTTGACAATGCCATTCACCGATTGTAATTTAACTGAACAAGCTGGCTCATGATGAGACCCCCTGTCTTATAATTATAAGCCATTACCCTGTTTTGATTTGCAGTATTGGTAATGTCAGTTAAACTATTCCCCTATGATCATGGTAAGTAGACTTGTAATAATACCTTTTATCTTTTATATCAAACATATTTTAGAATTAAACTCTGAGTAATTATTAACTTTGATGAATGGGGTGAAAAATTTTCTCCTTAAGAGAACATGGATGACAGGGTGAGAGTTGAAAATGCTAAGATTGAATCAGTTTCTGTTTTGTATTGATAACCGTTTTCAAGCCAGTTGAAAACATTAAAATGATTTACAGTACTTCTAAATCTTGGGAAGATTTCACAGAGATAAAATGGGGTTTTCAGATTCAATCTAAAAATACCTAATTTCCTAGAAATTTATTTTTCGTTTAAGGCTTCCAGTTTCAAAAGTAAATATCAGAACTATTTCTTTTGAGTAACTCTTTCAATATAGAAAAAAAAACAATGAGAGGCCTCTTACAACTTTATTTTCTAAAAATCCTAAAAATAAGTTATGCACACAAATTTTGCTGAAGATTGAATATTTACAAAGGGAGAAGAGGTTACCTCCTTAATTGAAGAAATTTTTCAAGATAAGGCCATTAACAGGAAGAGAATCTCTTTCCTGATAGATCTTGCAATATAAAAGTAGAAGGGCCTATCTTCTCGTTGATTTGAAATGGTCCAAGCCACATTTTTTGGAACTTAGTGTGTTTTCCTTTATCCTCATGGGCTTTGTCCCATTTCAAAACTAGATCACCAACTTGTAATTGCTTTGATCTGGTTGAAGTTGTATCAAAAGATGACTTGATAATTTGTTGATGTTTTGCATGTATAATTCTGGCCTTTTCTCTTTCTTCTTCTCGTTTCAAAATTTGATCATGTCTTAGTTGAATAGAAGATGAAGGACTTTCTCCAATAAATTGCACTAAAGCTAGTGATGGGAGTACTAAATTTGCTAGTATGACAACTTCCTTTCCATATACTAGATTAAATGGAGAACTGCATATGGAGGCCTTCTGTGTTATTTTGTCAGCCCATAGTGAAAATATCAAAGATTTAGGCCAGTTTTTATGATTCTTCTCAATAGTTCTCTTAATAATTTTGATAAGATTTTTATTGGTGGACTCTGGTAAATCATTACCCAGGGTAGTAATTTGCAGAATACTTGAATTTAACTCCTCTTTTGATAGCAAACTCAAATATAGAATTTCCAGAGAAATAAGATGCACTATAAAAAACAAGAGCGTTTGGGACACCAAACCTGGTAATAATGAATTGATCAATGAATTCCATGATTTCCTCAGAGTTTTTTGACTTTAAAGGAATTGCTTCAACCCACTTAGTGAAGTAATCAGTGGCTGTAAGAATATATCTGTGCTGTTTGGATGAATGTGGAGTGATTTCCCCAATGATATCCAATCCCCATTGTTCAAAAGGTTGTTCAATGTTAACTGGTTTCAAAGGGAAAGCTCGCTTCTTTTGTCTTCCACTGGAGGTTTGACAACTTTGGCATTTCCTTACATATTCGTGAGTATCTCTGAATAAGGTTGGCCAATAATATCCAGCATGAATGATTTTGTGAGCTGTTGTATCAGCTCCAAAATGTCCTCCTGCTGGTCCATCATGTAGCTCCTGCAAAACCTTTTGTGCTTCAGGTTTTTCTAAGCATCTTAATAAAATTGAATCATAATTTCATCTAAACAATACATCATCTACAATTATGAATTTTTTTGCTTTCAATCTAATGGCATGTTTGTTTTTATAAGAAATATTTGAAGGAGCGTATCCATTTTTCAAATAGAAAATCAGATTTGCATATTGTGATTCAGGATCTATGATACTTATATGATTGATTTCTTCAGTGCCTTCTGTACCTTCAGGTTCCTGAATATTGGATGCTTCTGTTAACAACCTACAAAAACCTTGGCCTTTGACAATCTTTGCTGGTTTGATTTCTAAGTCATATTCTTGTAATGTTGTGACCCAATTTGCTCTCTTTTCTCCTAATTCCCTTTGAACTAATAATTTTCTTACTGCTGAAAAAGGAACTATAACTTTTGTGTGAGCTTTTAAGAGAAAGGGTCTGTAATGTTTTATGGCTTTGTACACAGCGAAGGCTTGTTTTTCAACATCTGAATAATTAAGCTCAGCACCTTGAAAATTTAAACTGTAAAATCAGATTGGTGCTTCTAAGTTTTGATCGTTATCTGAGTCAGCACTACTGCATAAGATGAAGCAGATGCGAGGGTATATAGCATGAAATGATTTGAAAAATTAGGAGTGCTTAAAACAGGGGCATTTATGATTGATTGTTTGATGGAATCAAATGCCTCTTTTTCTACAGGCCCCCATTTAAACATCGAATTTTTCTTGATCATGGTTTGTAATGGTAAAATAATCTGAGAAAAATCTGGGACAAATCTTTTTACAAAGTTAATTTGACCTAAAAATGACCGCATGGACTTTTTATTATGAGGGAATGGAATATCAAAAATCTCTTTAATTCTATTTGGATCAATGTAAATGCCATATTTTGAAACAATAAATCCCAAAATATTTCCTTGATTAAAAGCAAAAAAGGACTTTTTTGGATTGAGTGAGATACCATACTGTTTGCAGCGTTCAAAGATTTGTTTTAAATCGTGTAAATGATTTGACCTCTTTTTGGAAAATACAGTAATAACATCTAAATAGACAACTATTGATTTATTAATCAAACCTTTGAATGCTATGTCCATTGCTCTTTGGAATGTAGCTCCAACATTGATAAGTCCAAAAGGCATTTTTTGGTAAGCATAAGTTCCCCACTTAGTTTTGAAGTTAGTTTTTAGCCTGCCATTAGGATGGACCAAAATTTGGTTATATCCTGAAAAACCATCTAAAAAGGACATTAACTCAGAACCAGCTACTGAATGGATTGTCTGTTCCATGGTAGGTAAAGGAAAGTTATCCTTTTGGCTTGCCTTATTAAAATTTCTGAAATCGATGCAAATCCTGATGTCGCCATTTTTCTTCCTAACTGGCACCATATTGGATACCCAGTTTGAATGTCTAATAGGAAAAATTATCTTAACTTTTAAGAGTTTATTTAGCTCAGTCTTTATTTAACTCTCTAGGTTAGGATTAATTTTCCTTAACTTCTGTTGTACTGGTTTTTGTTCAGAAAGCATTGGAATAGTATGTTGAATGATCGATGTATCGTATGTTTTCAAATCATCATATTACCAAGCAAATACATATTTATTCTTATGCAACAGTCTAATGAATGCAGTTCTTTCTTCTGAAGAAAGTCCTAATCCTAAATTGATGTTTTGAGGATTTTCCTCAGTTCCTAGGTTTACCAATTCAAATCTTAAAGTCGAACTCTGGAGCTTTGAATTGGTCACTTGTTTAAACCTGTCTTTAATATCAAAAAGATCTTCAAGCTTGACCATTGGTTTAGGTATTGAGTTTTCTTCTTGCTTTTCCTTCATTTGAAGGTCATGATCACTTTCATCAATGATTTGATTATCATAGGATTTGTCAGAAGTCAAGAAATTTAAAATGTCTTCATCGTAATTGAACACTTATTGGTGACATTATCGGGGATTGATGGTCTAAACATTAATTCTACTGAAAATCTGTCTGGGTTGTAATCTTCAGATGGAAGGAGCTTGGATGCAACATTAGCTAGTAGGTCGGCTGCTGCGTTTTGGGACCTTGGGATGGGAGAAATATTGAATGCTAAAAATTGAGATATGAGTTCCTGTACCAAAGACTGATAGTGTTTGAGATGACCAGAAAGGCAATGAATTGTATTTCTAACTTGTTTTATAACAATTTCTGAATCTCTGAATACTTTCAAATATTGAACTTTAAGACCAATTGCTTTGTAGAGTCCTTAAACTAAGGCCTCATATTCGGCTGTATTTTTTGTGCATTTAAATTCCAATATGCGTGATAACATGGTTTTTTCTCCCTCAAGGTTGACTAAAATACACCATGCTCCTGCACCTTCACTAGATTTAGACCCATCAAAGGATAATGACCAAAATAAAGAATTATCAACAATTTTATTTACAGTGTCCTCAGCAATATTGACACATCTTGATCTATCAGTTTGTGAAAAGTTTTCAATTTGAGATGTGAAATTATTAATTGAGAGAGGAGATGGTTGGGCAGTGAAATTGCCAAAGAATGATTCGGATGAGTAATTCCCCAAAATATTGTTATTGAATGCAATTGGTTGATTTTCTTACTCGAATTCAGTAACAGTATGGGTCATGTGTTTCTCCCGATCGATCCTTATCTAATTTGGATTTCCTTTATAAGGTAGCCACATATGGGACCAATCGGTGGAAATATAACCATGGAGTTTCTCAAACTAGTCTCTACTCAAGATCAACCCATAAAATTCAGGTATATCTGCGATGAGAATATCAATCCTCTGAACCACTCTTGGATCAGCTGATAACCTGATAGTTACTGAGTTGATTTCTCCTAAAACCTGTACCTTAGTTCTATCCAACTATACAATGTGAATTGCATATTTTTTGGGTTCAATTATCAGTTTGGAACAAACTGAAGCTGGCATTATATTAGAGGAAGCCCCTAAGTCAATCAAACAATTGTGTATATTTCTATTATAGATCTCATAGGTTAAGAGGAAAGGAGGGGAATGTGAATTTGGTCTATCTCCAATTGAGATGGCGCCAGTAGCTTCCACTCTACCAGGAGGTGGTTGGCATGAATCATTAGCAGCTTTGGACATTACAGCATTAGGAAGAGGTGAAGAACTAATTTCTGTTGATGTTTGATTTTGCTAAGTCCAAACATAGTAATATTTTCCTTTGTCTTCTTCATGTCTTCGATGATATTGTATTCCATATAATCTGTAACTACTAATGTCTTAGATGTTGAAGGTGAACTTGAAGATGGTGGCTGATTTTGGGATGGAATCACCGCAACTTTCTTTGTGGGGATATTTTCTTTGGTAGTAGTGGTACCTGCATTCCTTTTCTTCAAAGTTGACTAAACAGGTTCAGGAGTACCCTTACTCCTATTGGACACAGGGAAAGCTTCCTATTCATTTTCTGTATCGGAATTAGGTAAAATAAAGTCCCACATCCCATGACATTCTACAGTCTCCTCTTCTTCAGGTTCCGTGGATGATAAGATTGTTTCATCCTCTTCTTCCTCTTCAGGATCTAAATCTGCATTGGATATAGTATTTGGTGGTTTTGATTCAGGTTTCTTAAAATTTCTAAATGGCCTTTTTGTTGAAGACTCAGCTACTTGATTTTTTATTTCTACCATCTCATTTGACATAGTCTTGAGAACATTTTGGAGGCCCTCCATATCATATGGATCTTTAGGGGTTTTCTTCTTTGACCCATCCTTGAAAGAAAATTTTTTGGATTTTCTATCTTCAAGAGCAACTTTTTTTTCTAAAGCAATAATGCGTTTCTATACTACAAGCGCCTCTTTCATGTTTTCAGCTAAAGTTGGTTTCGCAACTCTATCTACAAAAATAACTATATTTGAGGGTAGGGTTGTTATATAGCATTCGCTTCTGATTTTCTCACTTGGTTTAGTGTGGTTGGAATCTTATTCAAGAGTTTATTGAATCGTGAGTTGAAATCCTTTATAGGTTCTTTGAATTATATCCTAAGATTCGAGAGATCGTTGATTAATGTTCCTAAAGATCTGTCATCGCCATACTTAGTCAGAAACTATTCTTGAAAAACGTTCCAACTTGTAATGGATCCAGAGGGCAAGGAAAAATACCAAGACCCAGCTGATCCTTGTAAAGTATAAGGGAAAAGCCTAACAACAACATCTTCCTCTATCACTCCTTTTAAATTAACCGACAACATGAAATTGTTAATATGCTCCTCATCTTGTGTTCCTATATCTGGATTAAATTTCGGCAACCATTTTTCAGGAGAATCTGGCAATGGATGTAATGGTGCAGGCATAGTGACCGCACCAAGACTACTCCATGGATTTTGAGCCATTGTCAAATTAATAATAGATGATATTGCCGATGGAATTCCAGATGTTTGAGAAGGAGTCGATATTGAGTTTTGAGGTGAGGATGTTGAAGTTCCTGATACCTGTTGAACAACAATGTGTAATGGACGGGTGGATGTCTAACTTCGCACTGGAGAAGGTGAGATGGAGGATGATGATGACAAAGTATCAGTGTCAGATCCTTCAGTGGTCTTCTTTTCCCTTTCCCTTTTGGGTAAAGGCAACTCAGTAGGTTCAATACCGAGCTTCTCGCTTTGAAGTCTGGTGAGAGGGTGAGGTAGATTGAATTGCGAAGTCTCACTGCCTTGAGATACCTCAGATTTCTATGATGATATTGAAAAGACTTGAAGTTTATGGATGAGAGACTGAACTTTAGGAGACTCAGGACTTAATCGTTCTGTGGTATGTTGGGTTTGAGAAGTTGTGGTTGACTCCTCTTCTTCTCGTTTGAATACTGGTGTTCCAGCATGCAAACGGGAGGTCCGAGGTGAGGTGGAGGGAGATTTATTCTCAGAATGGTCTATAGGTTTGGGTTTTCCCACCATTCACAGTTCATGCCCTCCTTCTAGCACAAAAAATGTTGATGCCTCGAAAATTGCTACAACAACATCGGAGAAAACCACCCGGTCCGGACCTTAAAGGCAGCTCCTTTTTCGTTTGGTGTGGTGGCTCCCACTGGAATAATGGGACTAGTTTCCCAATAATTTAAAGATGGGATGGATAAGTGGTTGATTTCTAATATCTAATGATAATGGATGATGATTTACTCTAAAAATAAAATTATAAACAACTAATCTATCCTAGGGAATTTCTACTTTAGTGTAATTTTTGATGATCTTTATCCACAAACAGGCATATAGATGACTCTATTAGTAAATAAAGACATTTATTCATATGATAATTACTTTGTTCAAGTATTTGAACAAAGTAATGATTAAAACATTATTACACTATTCTTTATATATCCTTGACATAAATATGATTGAAAGAATAACACTCCTTAAACATTCAATAGTGATAAGCATAAGGACTGTTGTTAAAACACACATATATATATCCAATGATAGCAAGATTAAATAAATGTCGATTCACATTAAAGAATGAAGCAAGAGCATAAATAATAGTACCATATGTTATTTGGATCACTCCCGATATCAATCGCATTCAAATTCCTTCTTCTAACTTAGAAACACTTACACAATAAAGCAATAGTGCACATATCATCAAAGCTTTCTTTGTTAAAATTCAGAATACTGGCCCAGTCTTCATAAAAAATATATCAGAAGTACAATAGTGTAACTTACTGATTTGAGTTTATAAAAAAACTGAGGACCCTTTCCAAATGCATGAAAGGGTCTATAAATACTATCTAGGCTAACTAATTATGAAATAAAAATGCTACTAGGTGGTATAACTAGATTATGAAAATCTCGTCAAAATAGGCTTCTTTATCGTCGGCAGCATAATTCACTATTTCGAATGATCTTCCTTTGGCTTGAGCTGGCAGATAGCAAGCATTCATTGCAATTCTGGAGGGTGACTCAGACGAGAATGCAGCTAGGCTGAACATGTGGCATCATGAATTTCGGGAATCATGTAACTGATTGCATCAGTTGAACATTTGAGCATTGCCCTTCGACTGTATGGCTTAACTAGGAAAAACCAAAAGGTATCCCAAGTTAAACTTTGGATTCTTGCGATTAATCTCCCATTCTTTTCCAATTCTTGGTTGCATGTTTATTACAATGCCTTGGCTGACGGTAATTTACTTGGAGTGCACTATGAAATCAAGTTAGATAGATGAAGAATGTTATTGATTAACTCAATTACATTACTGGTTGATAATACGCATCTTGAGATTTCTCTTTCTTCTTTCATCAATTGTGACTGCCATTGTAGGAAAAGGATTTCTTTATGTGATTCTAGAATTTTAGGCAGATTCATGGCTTGCCCTTCACTGGTTTCTTGCCAAGCAAGAAAGTTGGTTAAAGTCTCATCGACCTGTTCCAAATCCTGCCTAGCGTTGACTGATTTTTCAATCATCGATGAAGCAATTTCACATAGGGGCTGAATCTGGGAAATATTATGACATAGCAATTTTAGCTGTGTAATCAATGCTTTAGTTATCTATCCTCTGCTTCTCTTTGATCAATTGTTCATTTAATTGATTGTTTATCTGCTACTGTTCTGCTAGCATTGTAGTAACTTTTCTATTCTTTGCTATCTCTCGGATACCTGTGACTGTAAAGAAACAATTGTTTCGTCCTTTTCTTTGAGTAAATTGCTTACTTCCGATGCTTTATCCATAGTAGCTGCCGAGTAAGCTCTGGCATACTAAGAAAGTTTTGTGAGGTCTTCAGAAGGATTGAATTCTTCTTTCCATACCACATTAGCCATCTCTGTTTGTAAAGGTAAAAGGGAATATTTATCAAGTCTTCTCCTTTTCCTCTGTCTTTTCACTACAGCCCTATGTTTGGGATTGTAAAAGACATCTAATGGTGGTATGTCTTCTATCTGCAAAAAAATATGATCGAATGGATCCTTAGGAATTATTTCTACATCTTCGCTAGTGGGTAGGCTGCTGGTTCCTTCAATTGGAACCGTAGTTGTCACTGTCTCCTGACCGACTATTACTTTAGGTGTGTTGAAAGCTTGTGAACCTTCAAGATTGCTTATAATGGAATCAAATTGTTGCCATTCCTTAAGGAGCTTGGGATCAATCTGAGTATATATATTGATGTGTTCACTACCCTTGTCCTGTTCTTTTTTTTTTTCTTTCTCCTGTTGTTTCTCCTCCTCTGGTTCTTTTCCTTTTTCGGGAATCTTGTCTATAGCAGAAGGTTTATCAATAATTTGTTGTTCAGGCTCACTTGACTGGGTTGTTGGGGTAGTAGCTAATAAGTCCAGAGGTAGAGTTTGCAACCTCTGTTCTCTGAGCCTATTAAATTGTACCAGCCCTTCATCTTTATATCTCATCTTGGCCAATGTTTTTACCTGGAATAATAATTCTGTTGAAGAAAACAGGTCATCAAATTCATCTTTTTAATGTTCAAACTTTGTAAGTTTGGCTTGTTCAAGAACAGTATAGGCAACTTTCCTTGGATTGAATTGCCTGTTAGGAATGGTTGCAAGATTGAGCCTGTTTATTTTTTCTGCCTCCTTTTCCGCATGTTTGTAATCATCTAGAGTGTAAACACAACATCTCAAAGGAAATGTAGGCCAAGCCTGTTTTTTAGAATTCCTAAGAGTTTTGGATCTTCCTGCTGTTGTTATTTGGTAGGCCAATTCTCGAGCTAACAGCTTATCAGGTACGTACAGAGGAAGGACATGAGGTCTTGCAAGACTACCAAACACCCTTATATATGTGAACTTGTCTTCTCTGAACCAATTCCCTACAGCAGTCAAGTCAATCTCTGCTTCCTCGGAAATCTTTGGGGCAGGCTTATCAAAAATGGCATAATAGATAGGTAACATGAAACCATTACAGATTTGGTACAAGTGGTCTTTATAGTGCGCCTTCCATAACATTTGATGATAAATGTGGATTGGCTTAGGGTCTTGTGAAGTCCATCTCCACCTGAGTACAGGATATTCAGAATTAAAGAAAAGAGTATGCATAATATAAGCACTGTAATAAAAAGGGGGAATAGTCCTGGTGGTTATGCGTGTATTTTATCTAAATTCAAGAATCGCAGTGGCTAATTCATCGGACAATATGTTTTCCCAATCCATCATTTCACTATTAACTGCCGCTTCCATTAAAGGAACCATTTCAATAGTGAACTTTGAAAACTCATGCAATCCCCAAATTCTACACATCATTGCCCCGACATAACATTAAGGAGAACACAACGAATCTACAGAGTACTTACCTGATGATTCATATTTGTGCCTTGCAGGATTCTGTCTCCACTGCCTAATTGGGGCTGATTCAATCTCGTTCTCCTCTGCGAACTTTTCAAGAAAGGATTTGTTGTATTTCTTTTTTGGTTCGGGCAAGTGATACATCTTCCTTAAGTCATCAGGCTGAAAAGAGCAAAAATCCTTCCGTCAACTGTGAAAAATGTTCTGTTTAAAACCGGAATTTCTTCTACCACCCATATTACTACATCAGTGTATGGAAGAATTTTCTCACGTGCTACTATCCTGTGCAAATATGAAACAACTATATCTTTAAGGGAGGCTTTTGATTTTCTAGTTGAATCTGTAGTAGCTTCTCCCGATACTTCCTCTGGCTCCTCTACTTCAATTAAATTGTAGATGCTTTGCCAACTTGTATTTCCAAGGCTGCGACATGTAGTGTCTGAGATTAAACCTTTTTTACTTGGTCCTGGATCATTGGTTGACTGCATTGTTGCTGTAGGAGCCGCTGCTGCTACGGATTTCTTAGATTTCATTCCCATTTGTTTCAAATTCGTTATTTCGGCGGAGTTCTGCACAAGGAATGAAACCAAGATGGTACAGAGAATAGATAGCATAACCCAATATGAAAGAATTATGTCAATTGACGTATAATAAAGGATTATAGTGAAACTGTCGTAGATGGAATCTAAAGGAAAATCTCACCATAACTGCTTCATTAATTGGCCGTTTAACCTGTCAATCATGGTAAAGGAGTTCATGAATACCCATTATATCATTTATATGATGAATGGTCCATTCAAGCGTGGCTTAGATTCTTTGATGGATAATCAGAGATAAATCGCAGTCGATGATTGGTAACGTGAATGGAAAGGCTTTAATAATAGTCCAAAATATCTTCTGATTACCAAAAGGTGATACACTGCATGCAAGCCTTTTGAATATGTTTCAAAACATGTGCCTTGATTTAATGCATCGCAATCGGGGACGGGTTCGGGTCGTATTACTTATGCCATTGCAACATCACCGATCGCCGATGGCAATACGCTTATCGCATTGGAGGATTTGAATGTGTCATAATTCATGTATTGGGTTGTTACGGCCAACTGCCAATGACGATACACTTTATCACATCGGAGAAATGAGGAAGGTGTTTCTATATGCTATATGTTTTTCCTTCTCCCGATATCCGATACCGATTTCCTTTTCGGATCGGAGTGAGTCAATGGGCCTTTTATATATGTTTTCCTTATCATTGCGATATTCGATCTTGCGATCGCTTTATCTTAAAACAAAGAACTTTATAATTATTTAAAAGACCTATTTTATTTCTATTCAAAAGGTTTATTTAAAATATATCATTTCCATTGGACCTTTTGATGAGGTTTTTCTAATGATGAGTTAATACCAATTTATTCACACATCTAAGTTTAAAAGGGACCCATTTCATATTATGAGTTTTAAGTAAAAAGTTTATGAAATGGGGGGTTGTTGTAGAGCACAACACCTCCAAATGGGATGATTCAAATTGTGTATTGATCTATACTTGAATCTAGATCTCCCATAGAAATAGGTTTTGAAAAGAGGAGTTTTGGTATATTAAATATGCTAATGAAAAGTCAAGGCCTAGAATTGTCACCATGCAGATTTTTCAACAAACAGTTAGTATTTTAAGAATCACTTTTTCATATGATACTCGATTGAGATGATTCAAATGTTGAAAAATGTGCAAAAATAAATGCCTGTTGAGAATGCAAAAAGATTATGGAGCTTAGTGGAAAGGAGTCACCTTCACTAAGTGGTCCTGCAGGCAAGTTTTGGCGCAAAGTTTATTTTTAGACTATGTCTATTTTTAGACATATGGATCATGGTCTATGAGTTGCAGGATGTTGTTTATGGATGATTGGTAATGTTGGGATAAACATATATATACTTATATTTTTTGGATGACAGGGGTGTGATCAGAGTCTATTTTTAGACTGTCAGGTAAAAATAGAAACAGTCAAATATTATTAGCCCTTAGTAATATTTGGACTCTAAACTTTATCTTATGCTCTTGGAGCACTTCAGTTGGAGCTACAAATGTGGCACATGCAATTTCCTAAAGGAATCACGTGGTTACCTATGGGTTGACTGAGCTATTGCATGAAGGAATTCAGTTAGAACTCAAGTGATTGAGTTCTGTGGAGTTAGATGAGCAGTTAATGGAATTGTGTTCAGTTTGACTTAGTTGAACTAGTTGTATTTAGTTTAACTGGCCAATAGACTAAGTGATGAGTTGTGTGAATTAGTTATTAATTAATTCACTAATTATTAAATCATAATGCAACTGAAGAATACATCAGTTAACTCAGTGCATGGACAGTTCAGTGGCGACAAGTGTTAGAGGTAAGTGAAAGGGTGAGTTGTGACTATCAGTTGTGCATGAGATTTGCACATGCAATGGATTGAGTAATGCCAATGAGGCCAAAGGAAATTGTAGCTTGTGCTCACGTGATTTTTCCAAGTAAATATGAGTTTTCTTGAGCCATTATCATTCATTCTCTTGCAGGATTGCGCAGTGGAGGTAGGCCAGCAGCGGGGGAGATTTGGAGATCAGATCTGAGTTGTATTGTGTGTAATAGGTGGAGATAGTACTGAGTACTTGTGAAGAGTATTGTACTATGTATTGTTACATGTTCTCAATCAATATAATATACAGATAGTTGAGGTTTTTAGTGAGATGCTTTCCCTGGGAAAATACTGTGTTGATATGTGTGATTGATGCTTCTATGTGCGCATGTTATTGTTTCTGCTTCTGTAAATTGATGATCAACGTAGAGGAGGTTATGTATTATGCATGATTCCTCAAATAGTGTATAATTAGGATAATCTCTGTGAATAAGTGTCATATTATTCAAAATTTCTACATGGTATCAGAGCTGGTTGATTTGTAGAAAAAGTTCTACAGGATATCAAAGCAAAGTTGATCATCAGATCTATTATTCAGAAAGTGTTTACATTTTATTTCTTCAGGCAGAGTCTGTAATTGGGCCAACTAGCTTCTAGATTCATCCTTCTTTTGGAAGGTGAGATATCTGGTGAATGCCCATACAATCAATCTCTGTACAAGAAATACTTTGTTCTCACGAATTTTAGATCAGAATCGGTTGAGTTTTGAGCTGGTGGAATGGCGCTAACGGATAAAACTCAGAAACATTAAGTGTGAGAATGGAGACACTATGCCCCAGTATCTCACGAATTTCACCCAATGACGGGATGATCTGGGAAGTGTGGGGGTGACTGTTGATGATGAGGATGGTGAGTCTAGCCCTCCTTGGCCTTCCTCAGAGTTGGCATAGCTACTAGGATTTGGTGAATGGAAGGGAGAAATTGCCAGGATGGGAGAGACTTTGGTCGGATCTTGTGCAAGAGGAGATTAGACGGCGCACCAGAGACAATTCTTCATCTATGCATGATGAGGGGAACTGTGCCTTAGCAAGTAAGGTGAAGAAGGGGAAGGGGAAGGTTTCTCTTTCCGAATCCAGTTCTTCCAATGATGGGAAGAAGGTTGACAAGTCGAAGGTGAGATGCTTTCATTATCATGAGTTGGGCCATTATGCTACTAATTGCCCAAAGAAGAAGTCCAAGAAGGGATCCGGGGAAGGATCTCAAGGTGAGGCACTTTCTTCACAGTTTGAGTTGGATTTCACACTCTTCGCATGCATGGTTTCATCCATGATGGGAAGTGGTTGGTTTCTTGATAGTGGAGCTTCCTTCCACATGACTGGTGACAAAAGTTTGTTCAGTACTTTGGAGGAGAAAGATCTCCAGATACTCATAGGGATGGGTAATGATGAGAAGTATAGTGTCTCAGGTGTAGGCACGATTATGTTTCAGAGGGAGCATGGAGCTCGCCTTACCTTGACCGATGTCAAGTATGTACCAGAACTGAAGAGAAAATTGGTGTCGATCGCGATGCTGGAAGACAGAGGCTATGATGTAGTCTTCAAAGAGGGAAAGGTTTTCCTTAGACACATCATCACTAGGTAGGTGAAGCAGATTGGTTCACGGGTCAAGAACCTGTATTCTCTTGAGGTTCAAAATGCATGCAAAGCCTTGAGTAGCAAGGAAACTGATGGAGACTTGGTGGTTGAGAGGGAGGGTATATTACCTCTCAACATGCAGAGCCAGATGAAGTCTCAGACAATTTGTGGAGGAGCCACGATTGGTGCAGTAGCTTCAGGAGGTTGTGGAGTAGCCACAATAGGGGAAGATGAGTGGAGATCGAGTAGAGACATCTACTGATGCAGAGACCTCCAGTAGGGGGAAACTTCGAGCCAGGTGGGCTGAGGGATCACATGCAGTCATACCTCCAGGTAGGAGGTGGGAAAATATAGAGTGATCATCCCAAGGAGGAGGCGCAAGATCCTTGAGGCACCCAACCTCTTGGATGAGACCTTGCTACAGGAGCCCCGATGTGGAGTAGCAGGAACTGACTGATTGGGTAGAGACAGATGCGGATGGAGCGGCAGAGAGAGCGATAGTGCAGGGAATCCCAGGACAGCGCATAGCATGCAGGCTGTAGTAATGCGAGAGGCACAAGTGTTTCGCACAGTGCTAGGTGGCACAGAGAGGTGTGTAATGGTGCAAGATGCATGAAGATGTTGCAGTAGCACAGATGTCAAAGAGGGAGCACTTGTCAGCAGCAGGTAGAGTTTCAACATCAAAGTATGTTCCTAGCCCAACAGAGTGGTCAGTTGGGAGTTTTTTTTTATTCCAAGTGTTGTTGGAGCAAAGTGGGCCGAGCAGATGTGTTTCATGTAGAACATTCCAGAGTTACATGATCGGGTTTGAGAGGAAGCCTTTCTTGTTGAGAGGGAGTGTTGAAAAGTGTGCAACAAGAAATGCTTGTTGAGAATGCAACAAGATGATGGAGCTTAGTGGAAAGGAGTCACCTTCACTAAGTGGTCCCGCAGCCAAGTTTTGGCGCAAATTCTATTTTTAGACTATGTCTATTTTTAGACATATGGATCATGGTCTATGAGTTGCAGGATGTTGTTTATGGATGATTGGTCATGTTGGGAAAAGTAGATGGACTTCTATTTTTTGGATCACAGTGGTGTGATCAGAGTCTATTTTTAGACTGTCAAGTAAAAATAGAAACAGTCAAATATTATTAGCCCTTAGTAATATTTGGACTCTAAACTTTATCTTATTCTCTTGGAGCACTTCAGTTGGAGCTACAGATGTGGCACATGCAATTGCCTGAAGGAATCACGTGGTTACCTATGGGTTGACCGAGTTATTGCATGAAGGACTTCAGTTAGAACTCAAGTGGTTGAGTTTTGTGGAGTTAGATGAGCAGTTAATGGAGTTGTGTTCAGTTTGACTTAGTTGAACCAGTTGTATTTAGTCTAACTGACCAATAGACTAAGTGATGAGTTGTGTGAATTAGTTATTAATTAATTCACTAATTATTAACTCATAATGCAACTGAAGAATACATCAGTTAACTCAGTGCATGGATAGTTCAGTGGAGACAAGTGTTAGAGATAAGTGAAAGGGTGAGTTGTGACTATCAGTTGTGCATGAGATTTGCACATGCAATGGATTGAGTAATGCCAATGAGGCCAAGGGAAATTGTAGCTTGTGCTCACATGATTTTTCCAAGTAAATACGAGTTTTATTGAGCCATTATTATTCATTCTCATGCAAGATTGCGCAGTGGAGGCAGGCAAGCAGCGGAGGAGATTTGAGCCAGTGATTGATTCAGATCTGAGCTAGTTTGTGTGTAACAGGTGGAGATAGTACTGAGTACTTGTGAAGAGTATTGTACTATGTATTGTTACATGTTCTCAATCAATATAATATATAGATAGTTGGGGTTTTTAGCGAGATGCTTTCCCCGAGAAAATACTGTGTTGATATGTGTCATTGATGCTTCTATGTGCGCATGTTATTGTTTCTGCTTCTGTAAATTGATGATCAACGTAGAGGAGGTTATGTATTATGCATGTATTATGCAATAGTGTATAATCGGGATAATCTCTGTGAATATGTGTCATATTATTCGAAATTTCTACATCAAATTGATATGGAAACAAATTCCAAGGGATATCTTCCCTATGAATTTCAGGTAAAAAAAGTTTCCATTAGACACCTCAAATCAAGGTTGTACTAACTTTGTCCTCAACATTTCACTTGAGACCTATTTTTGATTTTGATCACATTTTTAAAATTGAAAATTTCAAAATAGATTCAAAAACTAGTTTTCAAGAGATATATTAAAAAAGCATGATTTCAAAATGATCCTATATGGTTACCCAAAATAGGATTTGTTCTTACTGAATTTTTCCATGTAATCCTTTCAAATGAGCATTGAACAATGATGTGAAAAATTCATGAGAATTTAAACAAAAAGTATTATTATGAAATCATTCCATCTATTTATTTATTTATGTTATTATATCCTACTCTATTGTAGAAAAATAAATCATTCTCTCAAGTATAAGATAATTTCCAATGCATCCATTTTCGTAACAAGATCATGAGTAAACTCACATCCAAATTTGAAAAATATTCTTTAATGATTTTTTGGACATGAAAAGTTATTTGATCATAAAGATTTGATGCTAAAGAATTTTGAAAAATGGAGTAGTGTTGTGACCTAATGACTAGTTGAAACCAAGTTTTAAGATGATCTTTGTTTGCTTAGCTCTCGTTAATTGTCATAGCACAAAACTCTTCTTGTGGTACTTGTTCAAAATTTGTATGCACAAGGGATATTGTGATATACATGCTAGAAATTCTTCAATTTTTGGCTTTAATGTTTGATCTTCATTGCTTGTGATCCATGATTCATTCACCTCTATTACAGATCCATTTAGGCACATCAACCCCAACTTACAAATAAGTACTATTAAGGCCCATAAAACCTTGATTCAGTTGTTACATGCCCAAAAGAAGTCAACCATCAAAATGCTTGGCTTCCCAAGAAGTTCCATGACTGAAATCATCCAGAAACTGCCTTTAAGAAGATCAGTGTAGGTAGACCTTCATTAGGGTGCGTTGCAGTGTAGCCAATACACTGCTAGTGTGCATTGTAGTGCACTTGGTCTCTCTTTGGCCTGCACTGGGTAAATTTGAGTAAATTTGCATGAGGGTTTGAAAGATTCCTTATCCATCACATGCCTCTAGAAGTTTCTTAAGGCTATCCACTCATTTGGGTTTGTATTTGGATGAGGGAGGGAGTTAAGGAACATCAATCCCTTTATTCCTTCCTCCATGGAACTAAATTCTAAGTTTGGGAGGGCATTCATTATCACCATTTATGGCATAAGTTCCTTCATTCACCTATAAAAAGGCCACTCATCTAAGTGATCAAGGGCTGGAAATCATTGAATTATAAGGAGATGTTGTTAGTATGAGACTTGAGTTGATTTCAAGTATTGTAATGATGTCAAAATGTCTTGCTTGTTATGAGGAGAGGATGGGATTGAAGTGGAGGAGTGATGCTAAATCAAGCAAATTGGGTTGTAAGTCTTCCGTTTACTAATAAAGTCTTCAAATCTTTTTACATATGCTTGTATTATCCATTGATGCTTTCATATGTGTATCATGTACTTGATTCCATGCTATGTTTAATTAATAGATCATTATCATATGCTTTGATCAGTTTTTGTCTTGTGTCTGTGTGGAGGTACTCTTCAAGGAGATTAAGCATGGAAAAGAGAAACAGAATTAGTAAAGGGAGATAAGGAGTAAGCAAAAGCTACATGTACGCTTATTTACCTCTTATTTAATCTATTGGTCATAGAAAAAGTAGAGAATGCTTTGAACTATTGTTCTAGACTTAGCTACTAGTCTAGGGGTTTAAGTGTTTATCTGTAGACACTAAAACTTCCCAAAACAAATTGGTGACCATACTGGGGATCGAACCTAGGATCTCTAGTTTCGTAGATCAAGATCAAATTCCTAAGCAAGATAAACTTAAAATAAACATCAATTTACCTAATGGAACCTTGTCATTAACAAGAACATTCAGTGGTTCTAGGCTAGAGACGTGTTTCAGTGTCGTAAAACAAAGCAGCGATCGCTAACTTGTCTGCAATACATCCCGAGTGTGATACCTCATTCCACGTACCTTTGGGTATATATGGGAGGATAAATCTAGGTTTCTATCCATCCTTAAGTAACCGATTCGATTGCCTTGTAAACTGTGATACACTGAACATAACATTCGGGGAGATTTCTTGCTCATACTTCTTGGTTTGCCAGGAGGTATTTTACAGTTCACAGTTGATTGGTAAACCTTTTTCCTAGTATACCCTATTAGCATTATGACTCAAATTTGGCACTATGAAACAGATGTTGTCCTTAATGGTAACTCACTCAGAAGACAGATCACAGTTCAACAGGTTAACAACACAGTTTTACAGATTAGATTTCACAGAATGAGGAAAGTGAGGTATACTCAGGTTCACCTTGACAAAGTAGCGTATACACATGGGTTGACAGACCAAAAGGAGCATATGCGTACACACACACTTTCATATAATGAAAGCCGCGTATATCTTGGAAAACTAAGTTTTGGTCCAAGGTATTTGGTCCATGGTATTTTGGTCCATGGTATTTTGATCCATAGTATTGGTCCAAGATATGTGGTCTGAGGTATTGACCCTAGGTATTGGTCCTAAGTGGTTTTGGTCCATGGTATTGAGTAAGGCCTAAGACTATAAAAGGAGGAGAAGATCATTAGGCAAAGGTACTCAAGAATTGAATATCTAATGAAGAGCAAGATCTAGTATACATGTTATTGGGTTATCGTGCATAGCTGGATCTGAACCAAGGATGAACCTAGCACTTGATTAAGGATAAGATCTAATGATGGGTCAAGATCTTAAGGCTTGAAGTGAATTATCTTTATGTGGTTTGATCATTTATCGGAATAAATGGCACATGTTGTAGTATGTAAATATGATGATCTAGGTATAATTGAAGTTTTGAATTGTTGCAATGTTTAAATCATCATTTACATATCTATATGCAGTTTCACTTTAGAAAAGGCATGTATGCACGTTGATTCTGCATATCAAAATAGCGTATACATCTTAAATTTGATTTGCAGATCTGTATGCAGGTTTGCCTTGAGAAAAGAGAATATGCACGCAGGTTCGACACAAGGAAGTAGTGTATACCTTATAAAATATGTTTTAGTTGCTTTTGTTTGCTATTGCAATGTTCTAGGTTCAGATTGAAGTGTTGTCAAAGTGATTGATTGATTCAGTTGTGGTTGGCGCAAAGTAGATTGGTTGATGAAGATATATGTTATTGATGGATCCAATCTGAATATTTATGAAACGTGATCCCCGGAAGAAAAGACAAGGTTGTAGCCTTTTGTAGACTGACACCTACATACTAGTAAACATATCAGCTAGTACAAGAGCTAGGGGGTTGTAGCTCCCTTCCAGGAGAAGCTGGAGAATGAGAGAAGGTTGTAGCCTTCTACAGGTAGAAGCCTGCATGCTGGTATAAGACTACACTAGTTCAAAACTTGTAAAAATAAGTTTCTTATTATTAAAAACAAGATAGATACAATTGCAACAGGTGGTTTTCACCCACGTTGGGTTTCCACCTTATATCGTGTTCATGTGTGTGATTGTCTGTTCTATTTTTACTGCACTTGGTTACTGTTTATATGGTTCTGATGGAATGAATAGAGATCAACATATGATGAATTAACTGAATCTTAAGTTTGTTAGATATACGCTAGTTTCCTTAAACACAGTTGTGTATACACACGATTTCCATTAACTGAAGTAGCGTATATGAATCTGATTATTGAAATGAAAGATTATTGACTTGCTAATATTGATTCACCCCCCCTCTGAGTATTATTTCCAACAATTGGTATCAAAGCAAGTCCTTCAGAAGAATCTTGATTGCTAGAAGGAAGATCCATCATCATGAGTAATCAAGAAAGAGAGGGATCCATCAGACCGCCAATCTTTGATGGAAGCAACTTCGTTTATTGGAAGGTAAGAACCAAAACCTATCTTCAATCTCTTGGAACGGATTCCTCGGAAATCATGGAAGGAGGATATACATTTCCATCAGCAATTCCTACAGATGCGACAGGCAAAAAGCAATATGAAACCAATACCAAGGTTTTCAGTACATTATTGGGAAGTCTGTCACAGTCAGAGTTTGTCAAAGTTATGCAGATCAAATTCGCCAAAGAAATATGGGACAAAATCATTCTAAGCTATGGAGACTCTCAGGTAAAACGTGCAAAACTGCAAACTCTTAGAATTCAATATGAAACTCTTAAAATGCACAATGATGAAAGTATAGTTAGTTACTTCTTACGTATACATGAGATTGTTAATTGCATGAAGAATTTGGGTGAATATATAAAATAAATTACTTTAGTTGAAAAGGTTTTAAGATCCTTGTCTGCTAAGTTTGAATCAAAAGTATCTACCATAGAAGAAAATTAGGATCTTTAGACTATTACTATGACACAGCTGCATGGAATCTTAACTACTTTCGAGATGAGAAAATGAGGTCCATCAGATATGAGAGAAGACGCATTTAAAGCTTCAGGAAAAGAAGAACTCAATGAATAAGGACTTATTTCAGAAGGAGAAGAGGAAACAAACTTTTTCAAGAACCTTCAATAGGGTTTCGGAAGATTCAGAGGTAAACTACCTTTCAAATGTTTTGCTTGTGGAAGAGTCAGTCATTATGTTGCCAAATGTCCTCATAAAGATAAGTTTGATAAAGGTAAGGAATATGCAAAATGGAATAGAAAACAAGGTGTAAGTAAGAGGAGCTACTATACACATGAAGATAACTATGGTTTATCAATTAGTGATGAAGATGAAAATAGTAATGACTATAGACTTCTGATGGCTTTTCAAGATGATGATTTCTTGGATGCTTTAGATGAAGATGACCTTTATGAAGAAATATCTAAACTCAAAATATGTTTAGAAGAAAAGAATATGATTATAGATACTTTGACATTCCAACTTGTTGAAAGAGAAAAACACAATGAAAAACTAGAATGTGAACTTATGGGTCTAGAAAAGGATATTGAGAAAACAAAATCTCTCAATCTTAGATTTGCTAGAGGATTAGAAACCTTAAATGAAATTATAAAAGTGCAGCGTTCTCCTATGATAAAGATAGGTCTTGGATATACTGAAGAAGAATCTCAAGCACAAAAGCCATCAACCTCCACTAAAAGCTATCTTGATGTAACAAAGAGAAGTGAACAGTTTGACAATCATTAGTAAAGGCATAAAGAAAATCACCAGGTAAATCAAGCTCAATTTACTTCAAGGATGAACCGAAGCTACAACCAACCTCAGGTGAATCGTACTCAATCTACTTCAAGAATGAATATCAATAGAAGCTACAATCACCAAGTCAGTAGATTCGATAATCATAGGAACTTCTTTAATGGCCAACGTTTTTCATGTCATAACTTTGGACACAAAGTTGCTCAATGTTTTTCTTACAAGACCATCATGACTAGAGAAGCAAAAAATCAAAGGAATGTAACAGGGATCATGAAAAGGTCCTACAATAACTTTTCTCTTCTTGAAAATGAAATAGATTGCTCTATCTACAACAATTTCGGTCATGAAGAATCTGAATGCAGGAGTAAATTTCGGCAAACATCTCGTAAGGAGCAAACTCCATTAATACCCAAATTATGGAGAAAGAAAGAACCACAAACAAAAGGATGTGGCATAGCCTTGTGATCCAGGTGGATATTGGTGGCCACCTGCCAAGTCCACCTGGACCCCCACCATTGTCTTTCTCAGCATTTTCAGTTTCCTTAATTGTAGCAGAACTTACTATTTTTAGCAGTTTTTCGGGTCCTGAACTTCCGGAGCCGTTTTGAGGCCCTAAACGACATTTTTTGGGAAATATGGGGGCAACATGGGTCCATGGAATGGACCGATGTTTCCCATTCCAACAATGGTAGTTCTCGGATAGATCTTTCTAACGAGCTATCATACGCGTCAA
>APFE030221030.1:0-12725 GCA_000404065.3 Pinus taeda
TATTTATTTATTTATTTATTTATTTTTTTTTCTGAATTCTAGCTGGCAAGGAACCATAGAGAGAGACAACGTTTTGTAGAATAGCCATAATAGGCTCTCTTTTGTCGCTGAAAATTATGTTGTTTCTCCATTTCCAAGCATACCACATGACTATGATGATTAAGGATCTCCAAGATTCACGCTGCCCACTGCACCAAAAGAAAGCTTCTTGCGTAGAAGCATGAGACACGTCGGTAAAACCAAATAACGCAGCCAATTCAGACCACAGAAGGCGCATTTTCTGGCATTGGAAAAACATGTGGAAGTTGCTTTCCTCTGCCGCTCCACACATTAAACAAATACTCGGCCCATGCCAATTTCTCTTTAACAGGTTCTCCCAAGACAAGTTTCTATTGTAGAACACCAACCACACAAAGAGGATAAATTTGGGTGGACATCCAGATTTCCAAAAAGTGGGAGGAAACAGAGGGCTGGCAGGATCATGATTCAAACCAATTAAGTGAGAGTAAATGTCTTTTACACACACCTGGGAATTTGAGTTTGGCACTTTCCAAACGAGAACATCAACAGGCTGTGAACGAAATAGACCACTACTCCTCAAGTCGTCCCTGATTGAGGTCCATTGTCGTGCTAAAAGAGCATTCATACCCAAACTATCAGCCTCAATCCACGTAGGGACGTGGTCCTGACATGATGCAATGAGTTTATCCCAGGTGAGGATCCCCTTTCTGTGGAAGAAACTTAGAAGATTATCCGGGATAGAGATATTCTCATGCCCGCTTATAAAAGAATCCAAACCAATAATGATTCTGCTGCCGCATTTGAAACTCCATGTCAAGTTCTTTAGAAAATAGCGTTCGATTTTACGGAAGCTCAGCCAAATGGCCGACCCTTCCTTGGAGCCGATTCTCCCTAATCTGTACCAATGCGCCATCTTTTTGCCGCCCATGTATTTCATTTTGATAGTGTTGCTCTAGGAGCCTTCACCATAGATCCCCCTCCATAATGATTTACACAGGAGCGCCTTCCCGAAAGATCTCAGGTCCAACAGTCCCCAACCACCAGAAATCTTCGGCTTGGTAATCTTTTCCATTTTTACAAGATGATATTTACTCTGCAAACATTTACCACCCCAAATGAAATTTGCAGTGATCTTGTTCATCTTCTGGATTATACTCGCGGGGGGGAAGAACAAATGAGCCCAGTGGACAGCGAGTTGAGAAAGAACAACTTGCGTCAATATAATCCTTCCCGCCAAAGAGAGACTTTTAAATTCCCAGGCAGAAATTCTTTTGTGCTCTCTGTCAATTAACCATAGCCAGTCTGCTTTTGTATATCCCTTTGCTTTGAGCCGGAAGCCAAGATATTTGAATCCATTTTTTATGGGTTTCATATCAATTCTGAAAAGCCGTGAGACCCATTCAGCTGTATCCGTGTTGACATCGTTGTGGAAGAGGATGGACTTCGACTTATTGATATGAAGACCTCTAGCCTCTTGGAACCTTTTCAAGATGATATAAAGGAGAGACCAAGTTCCTCTGCACAGTAATGCGAATATGAGCACATCATCAATGAAAAGATTGTGCGAAATGGAGATATTCCTGCAAATATTTAGAGGATTACATCTGTTTCCACTGACAACTTCGTTAATGTGAAGGCTCAAGGAATTCATGGACAGAATAAACAGGAGAGGAGATAGGGGGCAGCCTTGACGAAGGCCTCTTTCAGTAAGAAAGAAAGGGGGGGATCCCATTAATAATTACAACATAGCTTACTTTCTCTACACAGGCCATGATCCAATTTATTATATTAGATCGCATACCAATCTTGGCCAGTAGACAATGGATAAATCCCCAATCTAGGCTGTCAAATGCTTTTTAAAGATCTAATTTCAGGATGGTAGCATCAGAATTATTTGAAGTCATGGAAAATAAGCTTTCTTGCGTGATAGCGACTGCATCCAGAATGTTCCTTCCTTTTAGAAAAGCATGCTAGTCCTTCGATAGAAAACAAGCTAAAGTAGATTTGATTCACTCGACAATGATTTTTGTGATGATTTTGAAGGAAATGTTGCAAAGGGAAATCGACCTAAAGTCTTGAAAGGATTCAGCATCCGATTTCTTTGGGATGAGAGCAATATGAGTGGAGGCCATAATCTGGTGAATGCTTCCCGAAATTCTTGCCGCCTCTACCATCCTTAGCAGGTTGAATTTGATGAGATCAAAGAAGTGGATATAGAACTCTATTGTCCAGCTGTCTGGCCCTGGGCAACTGTCTTTCTTGAAGGACATCATTACACTACGTAGCTCGTCCTCCAAAATGAGCTAGAAGAGATATTCATTTTTCCCCTCGTCAAACATTTGGGGCTAAGGATCTGTGCCCCATAATATATCTTGAAACCTGCAAGCATTCCCTCTTTTGTATTGTGATTCAAAAAAATTCACAGCTTCCATTTGGATGTCATGTTGGGAAAAGAGGAAACCCCCCTGACCATCACTGATTTTCCAAATGGAATTTTTCTCCCGCCTAGAGTTTGCAAACCTGTGGAAGAATTTGGTGTTTTTGTCACCTTCTTTGAGCCAAGTCGCCCTGCTCTTAAGTCTCCAGGAGGCCTCCTCCTATTTAAGGATCTTTTTCTTTTGCCTTTTTAGCTCGTTTATGCGACATCTGGTCTCAAATGGAAGTGTATTTGCTTCCAGGGATTCGGAGATGCTATCCAATTCTTTTTTAATTTCCCACAGGTTCTTTTTGTCCAAGTGTCTCTTCTTTATTTTCCAGTCTTTAACCACTTTTCTCAGCTTGGCCATTTTTTCTCTGAAAGTTAAAAAGGGGGGAGACTTGTCTCTTTCCACTAGGGCCTTCCAGGATCTTGATACGGTCATGTTAAAATCTGGATCCTCCAACCAACACCTGTTGAATTTGAAGGGGTACCCTGTTCTAAACCCCTTCTCCCTTCAACCGAGATATATTGGCCTATGATCGGATATGAAGACATTTCCGATAGACAAGGAAGGCATCCCCAATCTGTCAATAATGCTGGCATGAACAATAAAACGGTCAATTCTTTTAGCAACATATGCCTCCTCGGACCTTCCATTGTCCCAAGTTGGCATCACTTTGGAAGGAGTAATATCTATAAGATTCCTTTGCAAAAGTTCACATTTGATGCAATCTGCCAGCGGGTCTCTCTTCCTGCTTTTGCCCCAATGTTCCTCCTGGTTCAGAGTTATATTTAGATCTCCTGTGATCATTAAGAATTCTATGTCAAAAATTTCAGAAGCAAATAGCTTATCCCAGAAAAGGGGCCTGTTCTTGTATGGGGCGTATATCTTCAGAAAGTTAATAGGTCATCTATATCCTCTAACAGAAGCCAAGATGAGGATGCTAGCGAAACATTTGTACGCTTTAGCTCTGATCCAGGCAGGATCCCATAAGACCGCCAAACCTCCCAAAAGACCATTTGCCTCCGAAGCAGTCATGTGCTAGGAAGGAAGCATCTTCCTAAAGTAAGAGATAGTTATAGACTTATTGTGCATAGTTTCTTGAACTAGAATAATTTTTGGCTGTTCCGAGAGAAACAGGTTCTTAAGAGCCAAAAATTTTAGGTCTACTCCCAGACCTCTAATTTTCAAAGATAAAATGAAGGTCATCGAGGAGATTGCTCAGCCTCCCTTGCTATACGAGGCCGATTTTCGGACATATCAACAATGGGGACATCCACCAGAGACAGATTCCTTACTCCTTTTGCTATGCCCTCTGCCCTCCCCCTAAAATGACGATTGCCTTTGTTATTTTTTCTCCTCACTATAATGTTCTTTGTGGAGTCGGGGCTAATAAAAGGCGGCGATGAATTTCTCGGCTTGTGAATAGTAAGGGGCTCCAATTCAAGCGATTTCTTATTTAGAAGAAAGTCAATGTCGCTTTCAAACAGGTTCTGAGGAGAGGAGGCCAGAGAGTTAAGAGGGGTGGCTGAGATCAAAGCCTCTTTTCCTTTTATAGAAGGGCCAACTCCCTTATTGAGGGGTGGGGAGGGGGATGAAATGACTATGGTTTGGGACCCCACTGAGAATTCTATGGAAGGCTTGGGAGACTGTGGAGGGGCAAGAACTTCTATATCATCCTTTGGAACCAGAGGGGGCGAACACGGGAGAAACTGGGCCATATTACCTGAGGACATCACAACCCTGTTGGAGATTTCCGGAAAGGAGTTTTCCTGGGAACAAAACAGAGGGGAATGACTTGTATACTTTCCTACGATGGACGGATCTTGCAGCTCCGCGCGGTCAGGCGGTGAAAGACTGATAGAGGAGGATTTCTTAGCCTTTACAGAAGGCTGGGGAAACATTCTATGCCTGTTTTTTTTTGCCTGACAGGATTCAGGAGCCAACCTGCGCCTTGGGCAGTCTTTTATCAAATGTCCTGTTTTGTGACAGAATGTGCATCTAAACGGGACTCCCCAAAAGTCCAGTCTTTGATCAATTTTTGAGTCCTTCCACGATATCACAACATGGTCTGGGAAACCACCTCTGAAGGCATTTTCAATGAGAACCCATGCAATTCTTTTATCTTTTCCCCCGAGACATCTTTGGTCGACGTAGACACACTTGCCTATTGCGTTTCCAATCGCCATAAGAGTTTCTATAGACCATAACTCCATGGGCAAACCCGGAAGCTTGACCCATATTAAATTGTTTGAGGGAGTGTTCTTCAGGGGGTCGAATCCAATATACCAATTGTAGAGGGCGAGAAAGCTTCTTTTGTGGACCCATGGCCGCTTCTAGATGGCTTCTCGGTCACTAGCGCTAATGAAATGAAAGCCATACTAGTCTTTCATGAGGGTTGAAATGATTGGGATATATCTAATCAGGGGCTTCCATTGAGCCTTCAGCCATTTCCGCATCGTGGCATCGTCCATTTCTGGAAAATGCCACTTGCCTACCAAGGCCAAGTCCTGTAAACTTGAGATGCGTTCTGTTAGAATGGAGCTGTCTAGGTGTAAAGCGGCAGGCGGAGGGGAGATTTTGACAGGTTTGCTGTTTTTATTATAAGTGTTTTCATGCTCGAGACTGCCCTTATATCTACCCAGGTCCCTGTGAATGGGGATGTTTTTATGGAGACATTTCCACGTGACGTATGCTTTAGATGACTCAGCGCCCATGTCGTCAAGAGATGATTGCCACACACCTGGAAACGTGGTGCCATCTCGGTCGGCTTCTGCTTGTATCGCTGCGCGGATCATGGCCTCCGTGGCCCCAGGATCCGACGAGCTGTCCATGGCACGACGGAGTTCCCACCTTGGCTTTTCCCAGTGTACCTTCAGTCCTAGCCAGATTGCCCAAATCGGGACTTACTTCCCGATTTGATGAGAGATGTCCTTTCCCTGCAGTGAAACACCTGGATGGGATAGGGCTAGAGGGGGGAATTAAGAATCCTCTGACGGAGGTACTGACAGATGGAAGGGTCGAGAGAAAAAATCCCTTTTCAAGGTGGAGCAAGAATCCCAAGGCGGCAAGAGGCAAGAACCTGAGAAGGAAATAAATCCTGGTGATGTAACCAGATATAGGACAGGATGGGGGAATGACAAGCATTAAATCTAAGACCTCTTCAAGTACTTGCCACATCAACCTTCGTACAAGCCTTCCAAAAACCAAAAAGATTTGAAGTCCTTGTATGGTCCTTGTCATACAGGCTTTGCTCGCAAATTTAAAAATTCCGGGATCCTGGAAAAATTTTCCGGCCCTGGAAAACCAGGGCAGACTATCTGCGAGGAGAAGCTCTTTGACTCACATGGGGGGAAATTTAGGACTGAGAATCAGGAAAAACATACCAAAACTTAGAGAGAGGCCATCCTACGTAATACCAAGAGGAATAGACAAGCTTTCAGACTTTCAGGATGAAAGGCCCTGGCATGAGCCTAGATTGAGACAACAGCAATACATTTCGATAATGAACCACCATGAACCTATATTAAACCGGAAATCAGAGCACGGTTTATAAAGAACTACGAAGTTCTTTAATGTCAGAGCGAAAGCTCGGATAAATCTGAACATGAAAATTTGAGAAGGTGCAGATTCAGGGGTAATAGGAGCAGGGACAAAATCTTTGACACTTTTGAACCAGAAAGAACAAAAGCTCTTATATAATCTGCTAAAAAATCGCAAAACGAGACTGTGCACCATATAATATCAGAGCTATCCCAAAACTTTGACACTTTTGAACCAGAAAGAACATAAGCTCTTATATAATCTGCTAAAAAATCACAAAACGAGACTGTGCACCATATAATATCAGAGCTATCCCAAATCTTCGAGACTGTGCACCAATTAATTTCAGAACTATCCCATACGTTAACCTTTAAGCAACTTCAAAACTGGACTAAGAGCAAAAAGAAATCTGACCTTTTACCCGGAAGCACGCCGAGGAGGGAGTCCGTCGCCGCGCGCCAGCAAGAACCAGAGTCAGGAAAACAGTTGCGGAAACTTTCAGGTAAGCCGATAACCCATTGGTAGCAGAGGAGCATGGCGAAAGAGAGAACGACGTGAGTAGAAAGAGTAGGAGTGAGGGAAGTTGTCCCTGCTGCTTACGCAGAGAGAGAAGAGCGGAAAAACTAAACCTTCTTCCAGCAGGGAGGCCAGGAACTTAGAGAAACTGCTGAGACCGACCTTGAGAGAAATGACCGTGTCCGAATGGAGCTACGCATGTGAAAAAGGTTCATCCGAGGGATAGACACGTCTCGGCTTAAAGGTGAAAGACGGAGTCACATAATTTAGAGAGATGGAGGTGGGAATGGCAAGAATACCTTACTCGAGACATGGACGCCATGGAAGACCGTTCCCTGGTTGGATGCTATTACCGGCAGCTCACCTCCTCGCGCCTCCCGGCAAACATCTTTTGGCAGACCATCTGCAACATATGCTCAATAGTAAACCATCCACCAATAAAATCATTATACTAGTGTTCAATTACAACTTCTGGTACAGTAATGGTAATGGGAAATTATTATTAGTGTCAACTAGTGCAACTGAGACTTCGTTCTTCACATGGTATCAATCTCTACTGTATACATGGAGAGTGTTTCTAATTTTTGTTTAATCGCCATGAACTTGTACAAAATAATGCTTTGAATTTTGAAGTTAAGATCTGGTTGGTGGAAAGAACTGAAAGTATTTTCAGACACGTTTTCCCCTCCTATGTGGTTTGTAAAACGCATTTCGTAAAGAAACATTCTTTAATCATTTCCAAATTCAAATCATTATTTCGTTTGATTAGGTGTGATGGCATATAGAAATAGAAATAGTTAAATTAGAGTAAAAAAATTGAATTAAGTTTAAATATAGTTAAATTACAATAAAAACATGGAATTTAAGTTAGTATTAAGGTTTAGAATTTCATCAATATAAAATTATAGTTTAAATATAATTAAACTAGAGTAAAAATATTGAATTCAAGTCACTGTTAAGGTTTAGAATTCAAGACCAAGATTGTTAAGGTTTAGAATTCAAGATCAAGATAGACAGACAGACCTTGATTTCAATGCCCGTGCAAATTAGCTTTAAAAAACTATAATATGTTCACCCTAGCAAGAAGATTTTGTTTTGGGTGGGAAAGTCTTACATACTTATTTCAACACCTCAGAATTGTTTTTTAACCCCTTGAGCCAAGAAATGAAGATATGGCAAGTTGAAATCAATTGGGGATCAAAGTTCCAACTTCAATTATTAAGTTTACGATACCACCAGCTCTTAGTGGACTTATAAAGATTTTCCATATTGTAACATATCATTAAATATATAATTATATTTTCATTTACATTTAAATTAGAATGACATATTCTCACATTTTTTTTAAATATCGTGGTTAATCATATTAATAAAATACAGTAGAATTAAATAGAACAACATTATATATTTATATATAATATATATAATATATAAATAATGTTTCTATCATAATAAATAAATATATATATATTATATATAATATATAAAATGTTCTATCATAATAATAAAATAGGTCTCGAGTGTATGTATCTGAGTAGATGCCAATAAATTTGTGGTGTTCTCGAAATTTCTTTCATGACTTTTATGCTTTGAAGTTCACCACGCTAATGATGTCAGCTTCTAAAATACCAACAACATTTAATGACCTTGCCCTATAATAAGAATATTCAAATGTTAAAGGTTGAAGTTTGGTGCATATAAGATGCATATGTCCATATGATTATGATTAAATGTTGCCTCATTAATAAATTGTACAACTTGCAACATTAGAACATAACTGTTATGACAACCAAATTACTGTAAAATAAAGCTATAGCTAATGAAAATAAAGAAAAATAAAATAAGATATTTTAAAAATAAATATATATTTTCTTTATAAGTTAAACTTTGCAAAGTGCTATATGATTTTTAGCCCAATAGGCAAGTAATTCATAGTCAATACCTACATGCTGCAAGAATAAAAATATTGTAAGTATTATATTCCTTTTAACATTTGTGTATATTATTATACAAATAAATTGTAAGTATTATAATTTTTTAAACACTGATGTGTATTCAATATAAAATAAAAATAAGTGTAATATGTAGTGTTGTTGTTGAGGTATCTTCTCACTTTCATGCAAAAAGTAAATAAAAAGAAAAGATACTATTATATAATAATTGTATTATATTTAATATAATGATTTTTTATAATAATATTTTCCAAATTAAATTACTTTATATATAAATACATAAATTATTGTTATTACCTTATTGTTATAGAGGTAAATGAAATTGTTTTGTAAATAAGAATAAATTAAATTAGAAATAAACATGAACATTTTTAAATTAATGGAAATCAAGAACATCTTAAAATTAATTGTAATTATTGAAGTATTAATGAATAAATTAAAAATACTATAATTAATATATTTTTTTAAAATTTAAAATATAATTTTATAATTAAAAAAGTATAAAGTGAAAGTTGATTATTCATTGCACAGACCTTTTATGTTATAATATAATAATAAGTATTCATAAATCTCTTAAACAACAATACATGTTTATTATTGAATTTAAGCTTCCGTGATCCATATCAAGGTTTTTGAGAAGATTTTTCAGCGTAAATAACATTCCAATGCATTTGTCGACGCATTTTGAACCAACGAGTGTGGTTCATTGTCAAGACAAGTTGAAGATTGAGATCCAGGCTTCATGTTAAATAGACAGAGCAAAACATCTGATCTGAAATGGGGTTTGATAACTTGTTATGCTTACAAGAACTTCCCACTCAGTTAAGCAAATAAATGATCTAGCTTATATATGACATTTGCAGAATTAAATACTTGAAACATGTGTATGTCTTTTGGTTTTTAAACTGTTTAAGTGCTTTAAGTCCATTTGTTTATGCTGATATTAAAAACATATAACAACCATATAATGCAGCAAATAAACCTCTACACATAACAACAAATTTAATCTAGGAGTTCACCCGAATATCGTGGGCTATGTCTCCTTGAGCTTTTGTCATCTTGACTTGGCTCTTTGGGATTATGGTAAAGTTTCTTTTATAAATTCCACACTTAACTCCAAAGGTTACTGAACTGAACTAATGGAATTAGAATACCATTTATATCCCTGTCATTGTTGTTATCACTCTTGAAACAAATCTAAGCTCCTGTAGATTTGATTCCTTCAATTGGTGCTGTGAGCTACCCTGAGCTTCTTGATGGCACTAACTCCTTCAGAATTATTTAATTGTCTCTGAAACCTCATCTAATTCCTCCAGCACATATCAAACACCGAAAATAGACTGATCCTTTTCTCAAAATGAGCACTGCATCCTCAAACTAGGCCTTCCTCCACGATTGACACTAGGCTTCCTGAAACTTTCCTGTAGCATCTCGACCTTTAGAAGTCTTTGCTTTTGCAAATCCCTGCAATGGCTTCAGAATGCTCATTATAGTCAAGAATGACTATTGGTTTACTGAGAACAAGTACTGGTAGCTCTTACAACTGCCTCTAACTCTTGGTGGCCCCGAGCTCCAAAATCTCCCTGGATGAAAATCTCTATGAAGATGACTTCTTTAGCTTCTCTAGACTGTTCCATTGGCTTCAGAAGGCTCCAATTAGCCTATCTAGCGTCTTGTTTCACTCCCTCTGGTCGAAAACTGCTCCTAGAGGGCATTTAGTCAATATCCCCTAGAGATACTCCACCAAATTTGGTGATCTGCACCTAACTCCATTTAAATTCAGCATAGCTGCCTAAGCTTATCTGCTCTGCCAAGCTAAACCGTCGGAGGTGAGTTGTTACAATAAATGTTGGGCGCATATGGCGGTATAACCTCGACGGTTAGGCTAATGCTGGCAGTCGTGGTAACATGCAACTGCGTGGGAAGGCGCTGCAATTGGCGGTTAATTCGCGTCGGGTCATGTGAACAATTTTCGGGGATTGTTGGTAGTCCTAACCCCCAATCCTCTAACCGTTACAAAACAAATATGCCATGTATCCAAAACATGTTAAGAAACAATGTTAGGCAGAGTTGGTAGAGCGATGTTTTGTCTTGCTGGAGGTCGTAGGTTCGATTTTGTTGGACCCCTAACAAATTTTCCATAACCATTCATGGCCATGTGGCGGCCTCCAAGCTTGCCACGTGTCGGCACCTGATTGGTCCCTAAAAAAGAATATTTTAGGGAATATTCCTTGGAATATATATATATATATATATATATATATAAATATATATATATATATATATTATATATATAAATTTTTGCAAAAACCAAATTAATCTTGGTCAAATGTCCAAAAATTGCAGTTTACTAGACTTTTTCAAATTGCGATAACTCCTTCATATGGTGTTGATTTTTCGAACCATTCGCGGTGCCAGAATCAGGAAAACGAGATCTATCAAGTCGCTCAGGTTCGACACTCTTTAGAACACTTTGAAATTTGAGCTATCACTTAGGTCATTGATCAATCTCATCAACATCCAACGACTATATTTGACTAGGCAACGACTATATTGAACTTGCCAGCTAGTATGGCTAACGACTATATTTGACTGGAAAACGGCTAACCAGACTGGACCGAGGGATATCCACAGGAGAATATAATGGTTAAAAAGTTAATAATTTAGTTAAATGCTTATTATCATTTTTAAATCTAAATTAATTAATGAGAAATAATTAGTTATTGAAATGACCTATATTTAAGTAAAATAAATAAATCTTTAGTTAGTTACTTTAAATCAAATATAAACTAGATAATGTATTTATGGAAATGAAATAAACATATTAATATATAATATATATATAATATATATATATATATATAAATATAATACACCAAATTAACTATTATAAACTAACGGTAATTAGTTTTAATATATAAATTAAAAAAGGCAATCATAAATTTAATATACTTAAATAGTATAGAAATTAGTTTAACAACCTTGATAAATATGAATAAAAAACACCTTACAATTAATTAACTAAATGTAATTATTATAATTTAATATAATACTAAATTTTTAATTATATAGCCCTTAATAAAAATATATAATGCTAACAAAAATAAAATAAAATAAAAGAAAAAGGTTTAAAGCAAAAAAGATAAAATATGTAGCTTAATATACATTTTTCTCTAATAAAACCTAATTTATAAACCTATTATTAGAATATGAAGCTTTATCACAATATTAATTATATGATGATGATGATGATGATGATGATTAACGTCCACTAAGACCAATGCAGTCTATTAGACCTCAAGAAAAGAAAAATATTCTAATTGTGATTCTTCAAAATCTTGTTTCTATGATAAAAAAAGAGAGAATCGCTCCAAGATCGCTATAGTTGGGCTAACTTAATAAGTCAAGAAGATTAGAAGTGTGGCAGATGTTAGTGAATTGAGAGCAGATGTGAGTAAGAGTCGGGCAGTCTAAACGGAAGTGTTTTTCATCTTCCACCTTTTTAGTATCTCAAATCTGGTAGATTCTATCATCCCAGGGAGTCTTGGGAGTAGACCACCTCCCGGTTTCACTTCGAAGCTCATGAGAATTATTTCTTATCCTAGCAATGTTCATTTTTTTCTTAGTGTTGGTCAACACATAGAGATAATTCTGGTTATCAACATGATCTGAATTTAAACAGGAATGCAACAAAATACAGAGATAACCATATACACAAAGATGCAACATAAATAATACTTCATTTCATTAATGGAAAATACTGAAATATGCTTACAACCAGAAATGGAAATAAATCAGCTAGGGCGATGGTAGCTTATCTCTAAGAAGAGATGTGGTCGCTACATGCCTCTGAACTATCTTACAATGAGGCTCGAAGGCCTATTTATTGTTGAGAAACAATGGAAAACCCTTCACATCCCGAAACCTAACCCTAGAAGATGAAACGCCAAATTGTGGGTCCCGTTTGGGGTGAGTTGGACAACCAACTTCCTGGGGTCGCGAATTGGTCATATTATCTCCATTTGATGAGCATGATAGCCCATTGGAAAGACCTCTCCGAGGACTACGACAGAAAAGATGATTTTTTGACAAAAAAATCGCTGGCAGGTAGATTTCCCAAAAAATGTCGTTTATGGCCTCAAAACGGCTCTGAAAGTTTAGGACCCAAAAAACTGCTAAAAATAGTAAACTGTGCTATAATTAAGGAAACTGAAAAACTAAAAGAGACAGTTTTGGGGGTCCAAATGGGATAGGTGGGTGGCCACCAACATCC
>APFE030221035.1:0-14186 GCA_000404065.3 Pinus taeda
TTTAAAATGTAAATTTACTTTCTATTCTATTCTATTCACAAGTGCAACTTTATCTTTATTACTATTTTATAGCTTTTCCATGTGAATTTAATTATTATTTTAAGCGAAACTTATCTTTATTATCATTTATTTTATTCACAAGTGCACAATTATCTTAGGTAACTGCAATTTCTGATTTTATATTTTTTTTGTAATGTAGAAGTTGCCATTTTTCTATACTTTTGTATAGGAGTTATGGATTTGCAACTAACCTTTTTCATTTTATACTTTTTATATGTATTTTTTAATATTGGATTTATTATTTTAACTGCAATTTCTGATTTTATATTTTTTTTGTAATGTAAAAGTTGTCATTTTTCTATACTTTTGTATAGGAGTTATGGATTTGCAACTAAGATTTTTCATTTTATACTTTTTATATGTATTTTTTAATATTGGATTTATTATTTTACTATTTTTCATTAGAGTTATCCATTTTAAACTGAAATTTGCCATTTTATATTTTTTGTAATATAGAAGTTACTGTTTTTCTATTTCTTTTATTCACAAGTGCAAACTTATCTTCATAACTTTTTGTAATATAGAAGTTATCGTTTTTCTATGCTTTTGTATATGAGTTATGCATTTGCAAGTGCAACTAAGGTTTCCATTTTCTATTTTTTATTGTTTTTTTAATATTGGTTTTATCTTTTTTGTTTTTTTTCTATTTTCTCATAAGCCTTATCCATTGTAAACTCAATTTTGCCATTTTATAATTCTTTGTAATATAGAAGTTACTGTTTTTTATCTTTTTTTCTATGAAGTTTGTGGATTTGAAAGTTTACCAATGTTTTTATATTTCATATACCTTTTATTCTATATTAAATTTATCATTTTTCTATTTTTTTTTGGAGTTATCCATTTAACACTTAAATTTGTCATTTTATAATTTTTTCCAATATAGAAGTTATGGTTTTTGTCTTTTATAAGAATTACCAATTTGCAAAGAACTTACTATTTTACAATTATTTTTAAGATAGATGTTATCCTTGTTTTTTTGCAATTTGCCATTATATGGAAATTAGTAATTAGTTATCCATTTAACACTAAAATTTCTCCATTTATAATTTTTTTCAAATATAGAAATTAGGTTTTTTGTTTTATATAAAAGAGGTACCAATTTGCAACCAATTTATTATTTCATAATCTTTATTAAGATAGAAGTTATATTTTTTTTAGTTGCAATTATATAAAAATTACTAACTCACCTCTCATTTAAAACAATTGAGTCACATGATGCCTCTATGTACATAGGAGCTATTTATGTTATTTAATGTCAATGGCAATATTGATTATTTTTAAGAAAATTAATTATTCAATAAAAAATTTACATTTTAGTATCAGCAATTTGTTTTGGATTATACCATATTATGTACCAGAACAATTTGTAAATAATATATAATAAAATAAATCAAACTAAGATTAAAATAATCAATTTTCTAACTAAATTGTTAACAATATTTAGCATTTTATAGAAAAATTTAATAGAAATTGTTTTTTATAATATAAAAATTATTGTTTTTATTTTGTTTTTTATAAAAATTATTGTTTATATTTTTCCGAATTTCCTCGTACCCGTATAAAAATATTATAAAAACTAAAAAAAAATTAGTATTAAAGATTACTGCATTATTTTTCAATTGTAAAATTTCATGCATTATTTTTCAATTGTAAAATTTTCAACGGTAAAATTCGATTTACTTATTCTATTCATTGTTCTATACACTGGATTTACTTACTCTATTCATTGTTCTATACACTGTACAACATAGTGGCAGCGAACGATCGACATTACTGATAAAAATTTTGACCCAAAACATTCAACGCTGCCCCGTACCGTACCGAACTGGAAAATGGCGAATTATTCGCCGTACCGAACCGAACCGGCGAATTTCTGAATTTTTTTTGCCGGTACGGCCGAACTTGGTAACTATGTTCTACGCTCGTTTTCACCATGTTTCAAGCTGTTGCTTAGTCTGAAGATCCATGCATGCCTATCATCCGACGTGCCGACACTTGACGACATTTGCTTATAGCCATCCATGCTAGCCCATAAGCAGACACGCAATCCTCCTCTCTTCACTAGTCTATCGTCCATTGAAACCATTATATAACCAGTTCTATGGTAGGGGAGTAAGGTTTTTGCTAGCCTCTTTTCCTTCCGCGCGCAGATGCAGAGCTGAAGTTCTCTTTTTGAATATCATTTTCTCCCAGTCTTTTGGTATTTAATGCTTTGTTTCCAAATCAACTGGTTTTCGGGTTTGCTGGAGGACAATTGACGCTCTCCCCTCAGCATGCGCCTGGTAAGAGGTCAGTTTTTTTGTCCCTTACAACTTGTGTTATTCTGTATCTATGTAGCTTATGGAATTTAGTTTTTACCTCCAAATTATAGAGATTGTACAGTCTTCAGTGTGTTGTTGCTGTTTCTAAAAAATCTTTTGCTATGACGCTTTAAAACATAAAGACAGGAAGAAATTTTGTATAAATTCTGGGCCATTTTTTAAGATATTCCATGGTTAGAATCTGGAACCTCCAACATGGCTAAAGATTATCTATTCGGGGTCTGTTTTTATCAGCATGTTTTTAAAGATTCTCTGCTCTGGTTTGGGATTTTCAAAATGTTTTGGGCAATCATACACAATTTGAAGAAGTTTATAGTAATTCATAAACCTTGTTCAGACATTCGATTTAAAATAGGAGCGTGGTGGTGTATTGTTGAAATATATTGCTACTGTTTAGTTTGCCAAGACTCTTCATCCAGTTAACAAAATACAAGGAGCTGGTATGTTTCATGAGTTTTGTCCTGTAGCTGACTACAGAGGACCTGGGACTCCCATGGACTATAGCCAGTAGTTTCTTCCACCAATCGGAGGCCCTGGTTTTCTGGACCGGAAAACTTTTTTCACGCGACTGGAATTTCACACTCTAATCCGGAATGGAATTTCAAATCTCATAGGGATTTGGGTTGTGTCCTTTAGATGACTCTCCCGTACTAGAGGGTATAAACAATTTAGGATCATCCCTTTTTAGTCAATTGCCTTGAGCAGTGTCGTCATCCATCAGTTATTATCTCTAGCCAAAAGGCTGTTTCTATTTCTGTGCCTACCTCGGAACCTGGAACCATCCTTCCCGAGTCTTCCTGACGTCAGCTCCAGTGTCAGAACTGACTTAATTTCACTTAATTCACCTCATTTGGCATTTACCTCATCAAAGCTTTACGTCCAAAGATTGGTCAGAGGCTAATTAAATTATGGTACAAAACCCGATCCGGAAATCTAATTAGGACAAAGGTACTTTTGTTAAACCAGTGAGAAGGTTTTGGAGGCGCATGGACGGTGGGTCAGATGCATCGGCCACGGAGGCCATGATCTGGGCTACAATTCAGGCCGAGAAGGAATGGGAGGATGTCACGTTGTCTGGTGGATGGCAATCAACCCTGGATGACGTGGTTGTCAAACCTTCGATGTATGATGATGACAGGGAGAGGGAAGGGTTTCAAAGAGAGCATCCATCTCGGGAGGTCAATAGGAAAGGTGTTCCCCAAAAGAAGGATAAGGTATTGCGCGAACACGCAAGCCGTTATAATAAGGCCTAGAACCCTGTCAAAACCACTCCCCTGCCTATTGCAATAAAACTGGACAACGTTCACCTGACTGAAAGAATTGAAAGTCTACAAGACCTTGCCTTGGTGGGTAGATGGCATTTTCCAGAAATGGATGATGCCACGATGAGAAAATGGCTTGAGGTTTAGTGGAAACCAGTGATTGGATATACCCCTATTATTTCTAATCTCATGAAGGGGTGGTATTTCTTTCATTTCTTGAACGCCAGTGATGCAAAAACCATCATGAAGTGTCCCTGGGTTTATAGAAGGAGCTTCCTTGCTCTCTACAGGTGGTATATTGGGTACAACCCTCTAAAAAACACTCCTTTGAATAACCTGATCTGGGTAAAACTCCCAAACCTTCCCCTCGAGATGTGGTCCAAGGAGACTCTAGCTGAGATAGGTAATTCCATTGGAAGATTTGTCTACGTTGACCCAAGGTGTCTTGGAGAAAAATACAAGAGAATAGCGTGGATTCTCATTGAAAAAGCCTATAGGGGAAGGTTTCCTGATCATATTGAGATTGCCTGGAGAGACTTGAAAATAAAACAAAGACTGGATTTTTGGGGCATCCCTTTCTGATGTTCTGCATGTCACAGAACAGGACACCTAATTAAAAATTGCCCTCATCATCCGACTCTGAAAAGTAGATTGTTTCACCGAAAGGTCTGGATAGACTCTCCCGTGCTCACTGAAAAGGAGAACCCATCTCCTACAACTAGTTTATCTCCGACGGAACTTGTGGATGGGTAAGTCTTTAAAAATCTGGAAAATAAAAGCAACCAATATCCGCAGTATTTGTCTCAGGACTTCTCTCATGGCATCGAATCCAAACTTGAAAGCTCGGCAAAGTTTGGTTGCTCTACTGAAAATAAGACTCCAACTCTCCATTGCGCCCATTTCGGAACCGAACGACGACAAAGCAGTCTCGTCCCCTCCGCCCATCCAGTTCAAGGATTTTATAGTGGGATCCCATCCCATTCTTATTTCTTCATCCTCGCCGACGCCCAAAAAGAACTTATTACCATCCACGAAAGGTAAAGAGCCAATGGCTGCTGTTACCCCTCTAAATTCCCCTGTCTCATTCCAACAAATTTGTATGACATCGACTTAGACTTTCTTCTAAGCAGAAAATCTCTTGAGTTGGAACCTTTGACTATCCATAAACTAAGAAATCCTGCTCTTCCTTTCATAAGCCTGAATTCTGCAAGAAACATAATAGTGAGAAAGAAGCACAATGGAGGTAGCAGACATTTTAGGGGGAGGACAATTGCTGCAGACAGTGGTGTAAGGAACCTATCCCTGATTGATGTTCTCGTCTATGATATGTCAGAGAATCAGCCTCTTAGAGCAAGCGTGGTTGGAGAAACTTCCAAATTACTTTCATTATATCTATGAACATTAGAGGGCTGGGAGCAGACCTAAAAGTTTTGGCGCTAAAGGACCTCTTCTACTCAACTCAGCCAAAAATTATTTTAATTCAAGAAACCATGCATAGCAATCATGTGTCCATAGCCTATTTTATAAAAATGTTTCCCTCATGGTACCTGGTAGCTTCAGAGGCCAAGGGTCTATCGGGGGGGCTGGCGGTCTTGTGGGACCCTGATTGGATCAGAGCTAAAGCTTACAAGTGTTTTGCTGGCATTCTCATCTCAACATCTATCAGAGGAAATTATTTCCCCATTAATATCTTGAACACCTACGCCCCTTATAAGAATAGGGTCCCTTTATGGGAAAAATTATTTGCTTCAGAAATTTTTGATATTGAATCATTGATGATTGCAGGCGATCTAAACGTAACACTAAGTTCAGAAGAACGATGGGGAAACTGCAGGAAGAGAGATCCGCTTGATCACATAAAGTATGAAATTTTGCACAGAAATTTGGTAGATATAGCTCCATCCAAAATGATGCCTACGTGGGATAATGGAAGAACATAAGAGGCGTATATTGCTAAAAGGATTGACCGGTTCATTGTACATAGCAGCATTATTGATAAAATGGACATGCCATATTCGTCCATTGGGAATGTATTTATATCCGACCATAGGCCAATTTATCTCAGCTGGCGGGAAAAAGGATTCAGAATGGGGTACCCTTTTAAATTCAATAGAATATGGTTAAAAGATCCAAACTTCAATGAAGTCATAACTAAAACATGGAAGGATTTATCTGCAAAAGACATGATTCCCCCATTTATGACTTTTAGAGACAAGCTATCTGCTATGAGAAAGGTGGTCAAAAAATGGAAATTTAAAAAAACACAGATGGATAGATTTGCTCTTCAAGAAACTCAGAGTGAACTGGATAGTATTTTAAAGGCTATCTCCTTTCCTTTTAGCATGAGATGTTGCATAAAAGAACTAGAAAGGAAAAACATAATCTTATGAAGCAGGAAGAAGCCTCTTGGAGACTCAAAAGGAGGCAACATGGCTCAAGGAATGTGACATGAACACTAAGTTCTTTCATAAGTATGCAAATTCCAAGTGCGAGAAAAATACCATATGGAAAATAAGCGATGGCCAAGGTGGCTATTTTGTCTCACAACAAGATATCTCAAAGGAAGCTGTAAGACATTTTAAAAGCCAATATAGAAGAAGGGAAGGATGCAGGTTTCAGGACATTCTATGGGGTATTGACCTGGTTCCACAAATGTTTGATGATGAAAAAAATGAGAGCCTGTTTCAGCCTATAACAGAGGAGGAACTTATGGGTGTAATGAAGGCCTTTAAAAAGGACAAATGTCCTGGCCCGGACGACTGGACAATAGAATTTTTTATTCATTTATTTGATATCATCAAGCAAGATTTGCGGAGGATGGTTGAAGCATCTAGAATTTCAGGTAGCATTTCATCAGCTCACATCCTCCACGCAAATAGCTCTTATCCCAAAAAAAGTGGAAGTGGTCTCCTTTCAAGATTTTAGGCCGATCTCCTTATGCAATATAACTTTCAAAATCATCACAAAAATTATTGCTGAAAGGATAAAAGAAACTTTAGCCACCTTTCTTACAAAGGATCAACATGCTTTTTTAAAGGGAAGGAATATTTTGGATGCCGTCGCTAATACTCAGGAAAGCCTATTTACTATGCTCTCAAAAAAATCAGATGCTGCCATTCTAAAAATTGATTTACAAAAAGCTTATGATTGTTTAGACTAGGGGTTGATAAGATGTTTATTAGCAAAGATCGGCCTGAAATCAAATTCCATTAGCTGGATCATGGCATGCGTAGAAAATGTGAACTATGTTGTCATCATTAATGGGATGCCTTCTCTTTTTTTTCCAGTTGAAAGAGGGCTTCGTCAAGGATGCCCCCTTTCTCCTTTTTTGTTCATCCTGACAATGAACTCTCTAAGCCTTCACATAAACAAGGCGATTTCTGAAAATAGGTGCAAGCCTGTCAATATTTGCAGGAACAACTACATCTCGCACAACCTATTTTTCGATGATGTGCTCATCTTTGCAATGCTCTGCAGGGTCTCGTGGATTTGCCTCAATGAAATTCTTAATAGGTTCCAAAGCACTACTGGGTTACCAATAAACAAGGCAAAATCTATCCTCTTCCACAATGACATCAATATGGAAATGGTGAAATGGATCTCTGAGTTGTTTGGAATAGAGACGAGACTGATCAAGGACGGTTTAAAATATTTGGGTTTTCAGCTAAAAGCCAAGGGTTACTCTAAAGCGGACTGGCAGTGGTTAATAGATAGGGACTACAAATAGATTTCGGCTTGGGAATACAAGTGCTTATCCTTGGCAGGAAGAATTATTCTAACTCAAGTTGTATTAACGCAACTAGCTGTATACTGGGCACATATTTTCTTCCTCCCTACAAGTATCATCCACAAAATGAACAAGATAACTGCAAATTTTATATGGGGTGGTAAATCAGATCAGAAAAAATATCATCTTTCTAAAATGGAAAAGATTCTATGGCCAAGAGCTTAGGAGGTTGGGGATTATTGGATTTGGGGGCATTTGGTAAAGCACTCCTTTACAAGTCACTGTGGAGAGGAATTTTCGGGGAAGGGTCGTGGAGCATCACTATTAAAAAGAAATATATGAAAGGAAAAGACATGGAATACTGGTTCAGAACAGGAAGGATTGGAGCCTCATATGGATCAGCTATTTGGCTCAGTTTTCGCAAAATTGAGTAATATTTTTGAAAGAATCTGAAGTGGAGTTTACAATCTGGCAGCATAATCCTAATTGGTATAGACCCCATCTTGAGCGGCCGGGAGAGCATATCCATTCCCGAGAGGCTTCTAATTTTCTTCCACAGAAATGGTATTTTTACTTGGGGCAAGCTCATAACAGCTTGGCAAGGCCCAATGCCTCTTTGGAAAGAGGCCATTGATCTTGGCATGCCAGAATCTCTGGCTAGTCTTTGGAACTCTGTCAAGGAAGCTCTGAGAAGTTGTGGCTTTCATCGCTCAAGGCCATTAGACCATCTAATCTGGATGGTTCCAAAAGAAAACGTGCCGGTTCGAGTAAAAGACATTTACACAGATTTGATTGGATTAAAGGCCCTACACTCTAGCTCAAACTATCCACCGCTCTTCTGGAAGACAGGATGCCCTCCAAAATTAATATTTTTCTCGTGGCTGGGGTTCCACAACAAAAATTTGACATGGGAAAATCTAAGGAAAAGGAATTGGCACGGGCCGAGCAGATGCACAATGTGTGAATCAGCTGAGGAATCCAATTATCACATGTTCTTCCAATGCCAATCTTATCTGCAAATCTGGCATGAATTGGCAATGCTATATGGTTTCCCTCATGTTGTCTTTATTTCAACTCATGCAGGCTTTGAATGGTGGAGTAGGCAAAGAGATTCATGGAGATCTATTATTATTATTGTCCTATGGTGCGCATGGAAATGGAGGAATATAAAAATTTTGAAAGAATCAAAGAACTCCCTCAAGACTATTTTGCAACATATCATATCCATCTATGATTCTGTGCCAAAAAAGCAGCCCAAAATGAAAAAAGGCATCAGAAAAGAGAAAGAATGTTATCGCACAGGAACCCCAAGAGCGTTTTTTGATGGTGCTAAGCAACAAAACACTTGTGGCTGCGAGGTTCACATCATAATGGACGAGAATCTTCAATATTTTATTTCATGGAATGGAGGAAAGGGCACTAATAGTATGGCTGAGGCGAGGGCTCTAGCGGGTCTTCTTGCTTTCTGCATCTTTTTTGATATACAGGCTATTTCAATTTTTGGTGACTCGAAAACAATGATCGATCATGTCAAGGGAACTTGCCACATCAAGAGCCCACTCCTAGCAGGTTGGATGGACAGGATCATGTTTTTTTTGGGGACTCGTGAGAGATTGCTCCATTCAACACATTTTTCGTGCTTTGAATCAACAAGCGGACTGCCTGTCAAAGGAGGGTCTGCTTCTAGGAACAAGTTTTCTCTTTTTTATCTTTTTGTTTAATTCTTGTATTTGACGTGGTATATGGATGTCCAACAATCTCTGAGATCTAGCTTTCATATCAGAAATGGTCCGGCATGTGATGCACATATGACTGGTATCTGCTTTTTTCTGTTAGTTTTTCGAACAACTCAAATGGTTTTTTTCCCTTCATGAGGGAATTCAGCCTTCAGTTTTTGTCTTCAAAATCAAGGTCTTCCAGCTTCTGAAAGCTGAATTTTGTACTATATAGAACCTTTATATAGTCTCAATATAATAAAATGATGCTTTTTCTTTCTGAAAAATAAAAATAAAAAATGAAAGTAGTCTAAAAACCACAACTCATAAATAAATTTTATAACCTCAAATTTCCTTAAACTACGGTTTATATATATATATATCTATATCTAAATAATATATATAAATATATATAATATATATAAATATAATATATATACATAATATAATGATATATTTTTTTAATAAACAAATAATTTATTAAAATTTATTATTTAAATAATTTATCTCTCCCAATTTTTATTTTATAAATTTCAATAAATAAACTTTATCAAAAATAGACTTTTTTCTGTTTCTTAAATGAACTTAATACTTTTCGTGTTATATTTTTTCATATCAAGAATAGACTCTTTCCTTTTCCAAAATGAGCTCAAAGCTTTCCCTACTATAATTTTTCAGATCAAAAATAGACTCTTTCCTTTTCTAAAATGAGCTCAATACTTTTTAGCATCGGCCATGCCCTCTGCGTATTTGCTATTCTCTGCGAGGATTGATGGAGGGAAGAGACCTTGAACAAATACCGAGTGAATGCGGCTGACATCGGAAATTTTGTGGCAGGTTCCTCTAAATTTCCTGGCCAATTCCTTAGAAGAAACGAAATTTGTAAGGTTTTCAGAGAGCCAAGTCCACATTTGAATTTGCTTCCTCAAAGGTAACTCAAGATCGATTAATGTTGCTTTGTATAGGTTTGCTTTCGTAGATTTTGCATTTGCATTCATTATTTAAAAGGCCTATTAGTTCTAAGTTTCCAACTAAAAATCTGTTATCATCAGAAATCCTAAGGGCACGAGTAGTGAGGGTGTTAAGAACACCTATCTTTTGAGCAGGGAAATCTGGAGCTGGATCGCTTCTTCAATCACCTCAATTGTCAGTCCTCTGCCATTAAGTTCACCATGGAAAAAGAGTTCAATGGTTGCCTCCCTTTCCTAGATATTCTTATATCTAAGAATATGGATGGCTCGCTCTCCCACTTAGTATTCCGGAAGAAAATGCATACTGAGCAATATCTTCATGCCGATTCCCATCATTTCCCTGCTCAAAAGATAGGTTTTCTTAACACCCTCGCTACTCGTGCCCTTAGGATTTCTGATGATAAGAGCTTTGATAATGAGAGATCCCATCTCCTTGATGCCTTTGTGGAGAATGGCTATAGTAGGCGCCTAGGTCAGAAGGCTTTCCTTAAAGCCTCTAAAAATGCGTTAATTAATAAAGAACCAAAAGAGCGCCGACTAGGTGTCCATCTTCCCTATGTTCAAGGTACGGCATACAAAATTGCTCGGATCCTTAAGAGGTATGACATTCCCTCAACCATTAGGCCCCTCAACACCATTCGCAAATCCCTCCGATCGGTGAAAGATCCCGTTGACCCTAAGGACATGAAGGGTGTCTACTTGATCCCTTGTTCTTGTGGGACCCCCTATATCGGGGAAACGGGGCGCTCCATCCATCAAAGGATCAACGAACATGTAGCTGACCTAAGACATGGGAGAACCAAGTCTTCAGCGTTAGCAGAGCATGTGGAAAAGACCAAGCATCAGGTTTGTATAGAGGAGGCCAAGGTTGTTGCCAATATTGCCCAATTCCATCTTCGTAAATTCAGGGAAGCTATTGAGATTGAAAGAAGGCCTAACAATCTGAATAGAGATGACCGCTGGAAGATCAGTAGCTATTGGATCCCGACCCTTTCGTCTTAGCCTTTCTTTTTCTCCCCCCCCCTTTTTATCATTTTCTTGCTTCCATTGTTTCCCTTGGAACCTTCCTTCCTCCTAGGTTTTTTCCTTCTTGCTCTGTGGTTTTTATTACTTGGTGTCATTCTTTCTATTTATTTATTTATATATTTTTTATTATTATATTAATTTTCGTCCATTCAATTTAATCTTTAATTATTTATTTTATTTTATTTTTCAACTAACTTAAACCCTTACTAGCTAGGTTCCAATTATATTATTTATTTATTTTAATTTTAAATTTTTAATTTTTTTTTTTTTTTTAACACAACTTTTACCCTTTACTAGCTACGTTCTTGATTAATATTTAATTTAATTATTTATTATTATTATTATTATATTTATTATTATTTTTGTTTTAATTTTTATTTTATTTTTATTTTTTATTTTTTTTTTTTTTATTTTTTAATTATTTATTTATTTTTAATATATATTCTAACTAAATATTCTCAATAAATACCCTGTATATATTTATTATATGAAATGCCTTCCTATAAGTGAATATTTCTAATAACTTATAATTTTAATTATTAAATAATAACTTTTTAAAACTATTAACCAAGCACCTATGAAATTGATTATTTATAATAATTTTTTATACAGATTTTAAAGGTATTGTCACTGAATATAACTTTTACTTTTTGACTCTGGTCCCTAAGTCAAAATTAGCCGTTGGATAGCTGTTGGAAGTTCTGCTCAGACTATTTGTCACGCAAAGTTGGATCTGTTTCTTCAACTTGTCCTGACGATGAACCACACTGGTTGGTTCGAAACGCGTCGACAAAGGTCTTTCTACATGTGATTTACACCAAAGATGAACTTTTCAGATTTACTATACAAATTTTTTATTTGCTTCTTTGGAACATGTACATATGTATCACATCCAAATACTCTCAGATGTGAAAGATAAGGTTCATTACCAGTCCATACCTCTTGTGGAGTCTTATCCTCCAACACTGATGAAGGTGATCAGTTGATGAGGTAACATGTAGTCTCCACCACCTTTGCCCATAATTCATGTCCTAACCTGGTACCACCAAGCATGCTTCTTGACCTTTCCATCAACGTCTTTTTCATTCTTTCCACAACTCCATTTTTCTCAGGTGTGTATGGAGTAGTCTTCTATTGTGCTATGCCACACTTGTCACTTAACTCTTCAAATTCCTTCTTGCACAACTCTCCACCGTTATCTATCATCAACACTTTTATCTTCTTCTCTGTCTGGTTTTCCACCAGAGCCTTAAATTCTTTAAACCTGTCAAAGACTTCAAATTTCTTCCTGAGGAAATATATCCATGTATTCCTTGAGAACTCATCTATAAATGATATATAGTACACAAACTTTCCCAGTTATGGAACCGACACAGGTCCAAACACATCACTATGCACAAGCTCTAATATTTGTTTCTCCCTCTTACCACCAGAGGGGAAACTCACCCGATTTTGTTTTCCATATACACAATTTTCAAAGAAATCAAAATTTAGAGAGATATTAAACATACCTTCTACCATACCATTATCATGAAGTATTCAAAGGCCCTTCTCTCCAATATGTCCAAGCCTTTGATTCCATCGCATGGTATTTTCTCATAATTGTTGTACCCATTAATAAAAGTGCTACCTTGGAGCTTGTACAGAGTTCCAATTTGAACTCCTTGCATCAATACCAGTGCTCCCGAAACCATCTTGTAGGTATCCTTCTCAAACACCATTTTTACACCTACATCATCCAGCTTTCTTATAGAAATCCAATTTCTGGCTAATGCAGGAATATGTAGAACACCCGGAAGTGTTCTAATCCTTCCACCTTGCAACTTCAACTTGACTTTTTTGTGACCAACGATTCTAGCCTTCATGTCATCCCCTAAGAAGGCATCACCACCATCATATTTGGCATACTCACAAAAACACTCTCTATGGGGAGTAAAGTGAAAGGATGCACCTAAGTCAATCAACCATGCCTCATGATCTACATGTGTACTTGGAGAAGAAACCAAGTACACATCCACACCTTCATCTCAGGTGGTTTTCACCTCCCCAAAAGGAGCATCATCAGATCCCTTTACTTTCTTAGGAGCTTTATATTTACAGTCCCTTTTGAAGTGCCCTTCCTTTCCATATTTCCAGCACACCTTTACAGGTTTTCCCAGAGATTTAGATCTCCCACTTGAGGAATTATTTTTGTTTCTATTTTAGGAACATCCTCGTACAAGCAAGGCATCACCATTCTAGCCCTCCATATTTTTGTGTCTCATCTCCTCCAACAATAAGGATGATACTATTTCATCAAACTGCAAGGCAGTTGCATTTGTACCCATTGCAACAACCAGACTATCCCATGAATCTGGTAGAGAACACAACAAACTGATGCACTTATATTCATCTAAAATTTTAATATCAATAGATAATAACTGGCTTACCACAGTAGTAAATGTGTTAAGATGCTCTGTCACTGAGTCTCCATCTTTCATCTGCTGGTTATACAACTTTTTCCATAGGAATAGTTTATTCACCAGAGACTTAAATTGGTACGAAGTCCCTAACTTGTCCCACAAAGCCTTCGCCGAAGCTTCCCTTGATACATTCAACAATACTGAATCTGAGACACACAATCGTATTTTTCTCTTTGCCTTTTGATCCAACTTCACCCAGTCTTCAATTGACATTGTTGTTGGTTTAGTACTCGGATCTAATACGATCCACTGATATTTTTCCACTAGCATATCCTCCATCTTGAGTTTCCACAACTCAAAACTCTAACCATTAAATTTATTGATCTCTATCTTTCCATTGCTAGCCATCTTCTTTCTCCGCAAGAATCGATATCGCAGATCTCCCACTAAACAAGGTCTACCACAAGCCTGAGCAAAAAACCCATCAGCAGCAAAGGTGTCCCCTTGAAGCCAACACCTGGCTCTGATACGAAATGTAGGTTTTAACCTTGTACAAAAATTACTTGCATACGAATTATAAAAACATAAAATAAACAATGGCGAGAGCATAAAACATAAAACAGATATACACAGATATTTTTCCCCTGGATCCCAAAATCGGGACTACGAGATTGATTCTTTATTATGTTCCTTTCAATGTTA